>CM057227.1:111495372-111705372 GCA_029891385.1 Erythroxylum novogranatense | reverse complement strand
CGAAATTAACATAATGAGTTACAGTATAATTTAATAAAACAACGTTATTTTTGTAATTGGGTTATTAATTGACTGATCTTTTACTTGATTCGATTCAAATTGTTTGAGTTGAGTTAGTACTCTTAAACTCAAATCGACATAAAATCCTACCAATTTGAAACTAGATTTATTAATTTTGAATCAAATCAAATCCAGTTGAATATATCATATCTATTAATGGTCTCTTAATTATTTCTATATGCATATAACTATTTCAATAATATAAACTAAAGTTCAATAATAATGATAAGTGAGGTTGGACATGTTTCCTATAATGCTTGAACTCGATATAAAACTTAATCAAATCTTTAAAAATTGAACTTGAGTTTGAATTAATTGGATTCTAAATCAACGAAAAAAAGTTGAGTTGATCAAATTTTGAATAAAAATTCAAGTTTAAATTACTTAGATTCGGATTGAGTTTGAGGCAAGTTCAATTAAGTTCAAGTTAGGTATAAGTTTGAAACGAGTTTAATTCGAATTAGAGATGATGTATGGGCCTTAGCCCGGCCCAAGGTCAATGGGTCAAGTCTAGTTGACCGTGTCTTGGGCTAAGCCTTGGGCTTAAAAAAAACCTCTTATCTCAGGCGGGCAATCTGACCTTGACTCGATGCTCAACATATATAAGCAAAACTAAGTTGTTTTTATATTTTCAATTAAAAACAACTCAGATCGGGCCTAATCAAGCTCGAATTGGACCTGCTATCTCAAGCCTCAGCAATAACATTCAAGTTGGGCTCAGGCATGGGCGATTCCTCAGTTGACCCTCCTCATTGTCGTCCCTAACTAGATTTGGTCATATTGTGATTTTTTTTAGAAATTACGATTTGTCTTTTTAATTTACCAAACTTAATCATATTGTGCATAATAAAAAATTGTGTAATCCGTAATTTAAATTTTTTCATAAAATTTTTGAAAAGCCTTTTATTGAAAGGTGCATGTACTGAGTATAGCTATCAATTATGAACCTAAAAGCTTCATTTATGAGAAAAAGCGTGTAAGGACCTAAGTAGTAGTTAAGTAGTCTTAAGTAATCAACAAGAATTAACCATACTGATCTCTTGAACATGTCAAATCAACCTGCAGTTACCATTTAGTCTGGTTTGAAATTAACGAGTCAAGTTTGGATTGATCATATTTTGGTTCCATGAGTCAGATCAAAATTGAGTCAAATTGATCCAAACGACTCAAACTATCTTTCTAAACTAATATCATTTCAATATAATTTATCAAAACGATGTTGTCTTTTATTTGTAAGTTTAAAAATTTAAGATTAAAATGACGTCGTTTTAGATTATGCAACTAAACTTGGACCGCCTATTTGAGAGACAAGTTCAGAGTTGACTAGGTCCACAGTTAACCCAGATGTAATTTAGCCTTAGGACCCTTTTCCTCCCAGATTTTATGTCGATATTTATCTGGAATTGTCAAGCGGCTGGAGGGCGGACCTTCAAGCCCATCATGAAAAATTATATCTGTACTCATCAACCCCGATTGGTTGTTCTAGTTGAACCTTGCATTAGAGGAGAGCGTGTGCTGAAAGTTATTCGGACTCTATGATTTGATAATTCTTTTCGAGTAGAAGCCGAAGGTTATTCTATCGGCATCTGGATGCTCTGGAAACAAGATGTCAACGTCCGTATTAGGCTTGCCCATCCCCAATTCGTCCATGCTAGCATTGAATGGGACCACCTGGCGTTTGACTTTACTGCCATTTACGCCAATCCTACCTATGCCTTACAAAAATTCCTTTGGCATTATCTAACTCACCTGGCTCAACTCACCACTAAACCTTGGCTGCTGGGAGGAGATTTCAATTCAAAACTGGAAGGTACCGACAAATGTGACAAATCTTGTCTTTTACCGATTGTCAATACTCAATTTCGAGATTGCATCCACCAATGCAGCCTTCAGGACCTCGGATTCTCCAAGCCTCGCTTTAGGTGGCGGCGAGGGCATATCCAAGCGAGATTGGATCATGCTTTCTGTTCCCATTCTTGGATTTCGGCTTTTCCCTACACCAGAGTTACCCATCTTCCCTTCTTGAAATCGGATTATAGGCCGCTCCTCATCACCCTGACCCCCCACTCCGTTGAAACGACCTTTCCACTTCCAATCCGCTTGGCTTACGCATAATGGTTTTGGCCAAGTGGTAGCTGATTATTGGACACCCAACAACTCCGACTTTAGTGGAGCGATCCACAACCTGTCGAAAAAACTCGAACAGTGGAATGATAATGTTTTGAAACATATTCCACCGTAAAAAGCATCTTATGGCTCGGATCAAAGGCATTCAAAAACCTCTTGAAGACATCGAGTCTCCCTCTCTCCAGGAACTCGAGGCTTCTCTGCGAGTGGATTTAGAGCATGTCCTCTACTAAGAAAAGTTACTCTGACACCAGTGCTCCAGAAGCCAGTGGTTAGGTCAGGGCGATTAGAATACAACCTATTATCACACAATCACCCGTTTGAGACATCGTCGACAAGAATCGTTTCTTTAACTGACGCAATGGCAATGTCATCTCCGACGGCTCGTCTATCTGGAATCTAGTACGCACCTACCTCGAGGAACTTTACCTCTCAAACGACCATCTGCCCATAGCCTAGAATATTTGCGATCTTTTCCCTTGCCTCCCGTTGACGGGTGAAGTGCCAGCTCAAACTGACTTCACCCGTCAACTTAGCCCCGATGAGGTCAAGATAAATTTTTTCTCCATGGCTCCTAACAAAGCTCCTAGATTTGATGGGTTCACCACGTTATTCTTCCAATCCCAGTGGGACACTCTTGAACCCTCTCTGACCAGTTTTTTCCAGAGCATATTGCGATACGAAGTATGGGATTCCGCACTCAACCGCACCATTATGGTCCTCCTCCCTAAAACTTCGATACCTTCCTCTATTTCTCAGTTTCGACGATATCTCTGCTCGGTTCTGTACAAAGCACTCTCTAAGGTCATTGTGAATAGGATTAAACTGCACCTCGATGAACTCGATGCTCCAACGCAATGTAGTTTTGTTCCAGGACACCTCATTATCGACAATATCATTATCACTCAAGAGGTCATCCACTCCATGAGAAGAAAAACTAGTCGTAAAGGGCTCATGGCCATTAAAGTGAACCTGGAGAAAGCTTACGATCGTTTGTCGTGGGCTTTTATTCAGGATACCCTCATCGATGTCGGACTTCTGGAGTCGCTTATCACCCTCATCATGAAGTGCATATCTACTGTTTCCATCCAAGTTAATTGAAACGGGGAGCTCAATGGCGTCTTTACTCCTTCCCGAGGCATTCAACAGGGGGACCCTCTTTCTCCTTACCTCTTTGTCTTATGTATAGAGCACCTTGGCCATGCAATTACTCAAGCGGTGGCACAAGGCCACTGGAAACCAATCACATTGAGCAAACATGGGCTGCCCCTCTCACATTTATTCTTTGTGGACAACCTCATACTTTTCGCCGAAGCTTCCAGGGATCAATTGATCGTCATTCAGGACATTTTGAACTCCCTCTGCAAGGCTTCGGGACAACGAGTCAGTCCCACTGAATCATGGTGTTATTTTTTAAAAAATGTCCCTTCCTCGCTGCAGCACTCTCTTAGCTCTAAACTAGGTTTCCTCAAGATGCCAGACCTCGACCGATATCTTGGTATCCCACTACTCCATCAACGAGTTAGTCGAAGAACTTATCAGTACATCCTTGATAGGGTCCAGTAGTGCTTATCTGGCTGGTCCGCTCACTTGCTTTCTTTCGCCGACCGTCTTACTTTGACCCAATCTGTGTTAGTTGCTATCCCGAGCTACACTATGTAGACTGTTCGATTACCCTGCAACCTCTGTGATGATCTGAAAAAATTATGAGAAATTTTCTGTGGGGATCGTCTCGCAACAAGGCCAAAATACACTTAGTCACCTGGGACGAGGTGTGCAAACCTAAGGACCTGGGGGCTTGGGTATTCGAAAAATTCGTGAGATGAACGACGCCTTCTTAACTAAGCTCAACTGGTCGTTGATCCCCAAGCCTACAACTCTTTGGGTCCAAGTCCTTTAAGCTAAATATCACTTCAACGCCAACAATATCCCCACCTCTATCGAGACTCATGGAGGATCAATGGTCTGGCATAGCATCAAGGCTACCTGGCATATCGTGACTCAAGGATTGAAGTGGAGACTCGGTGATGGCACTCAGATCTGCTTCTGGCTCGACCTCTGGTTAGCCGGATTAATGTTGCTTCTCTCCCACACCACTCAATCTATCCTCGAGCGATCCCTTAACCTCAGCACTCACCATTTTGTGAAGGCCACGGGCAATTGGAATTGGGGGACTTTCCAATCTTACCTCCCCACACCGATCTGTCGTGTTATTGTGGGCATCTTCCCCCTAAACCATATCTTGGCCAGGACAAGGTGATCTGGGGGGGTTCCGACAATGGGTTATTCACCATCGCTTCAACTTACTCCATGCTCATGGGCCATGACAAGCACTCATCACATGCACTTTGGAAAGCTATATGGCAATGGCCCGGTCCTCAACGAATACGAGCCTTCTTATGGTTACTGACTCAGGAGCATCTCCTCACCAACCAGCACCGAGTTTGCAGACACTTGATGACAGACAGCTCGTGCCCTCACTACCACTATGAAGAATCTCCTCTTCATGTTGTTCATGACTGCATTCGCGCTTAACAAGTATGGGCCACCTTGCCAATGACTCTCCCTTCTACGGACTTCTACACTATACTAATTCATTAGTGGTTCCTGAAAACCTCCAACATCATCGATGCATCCAGGGGCATGATTGGGCAGTCATTTTTGGCACAACGTGTTGGTTCCTCGACATGGAGGAATAGATCTCTTTTTGATGCTCATTTCACTCAGCCGCTGTCTCCTAACCTTCTCATTTTCTCTTTTGCAGATCAGATCCACAAGTCTATCATGTGGCAAAGCCGGACAGGCACAGGACCCCCTCCTCATCAACAGCAACTCATTGGCTGGAGCAAACCACCTCCAGGTTGGGTGAAGCTAAACACAGACGGAGCTTGCAATCACTCCCAACGCTCAGCTACAACAGAGGCATTTTACATGATTGGGACTACAACTGGCTTGGGGGTTTCTCTCAGAATCTCGGTTGGTGTGACTTGATGGTTACTGAACTTTAGGGCGTTTATACAGGGTTGTCGCTAGCTTGGGACCGGGGCTTCCGTTGGATAGAATTAGAGTTGGATTCTCTTGCAACGCATCATCTCATTTCTTCAGCGGAGAATCACTCCAAGGCTCCCCACCCCATTGTCTCGGGTATCCACGAACTACTCACGCGAAATTAGTCTGTTGTTCATCATCACGTTTACTTAGAGAGCAATAGATGTGTGGACTGACTTGCTAACCAAACAGCGCATTCGGATGTCGGCATTACCTTTTTTTATTATACACCTATAGGGTGCCAATGTATCCTCTTAGAGAATCTGTCGGGGATCTGCTTCCCCATACTAGTTTTGTAATCTCTGTTGTATTTTCCCTTTAAACAAAAAAAAACGTCAATCCTTTATCTCTTAAATAAGTAGGGATGCCAATGAGTTTAGTCAGACCTAGGTTGCCCAACTCTACTCGAGACCTGATCGACATAAGGCAAAGGGCCTGAGCCAAACTAACCTAGCCTAAGTTATTATTATTATTTAAATTAAAAATAAAAATGATATCATTTTTGTTATAAGTATTGGCCTTTAGGTCGAGCCAGACATGGGTAGCTCAAGCCTGAGTTCGACCCAAGGATCGATTTTTTTAAAAATACTGGGCCTGAGACCAGGTCAATCCAACCATAATCAGGACTAGTCGAGCCAAGCCTAGGCCCAAGCGTCATGTCTATTAATAAGTTGTAACATATAAAATCATATCAAGTATGAATACATGACTAGCCTATGAACATCTATCGCGTCAAACTCGTTACTTAATTCTAAATAGTTGACTCGTCAAGTAATTTATTTAAAATATGTTGTTTAAAAACTATTTTGTATATTTAATGACTTATTCAATATATATCCAAAAATAGCAATTGCTAACTCTATCATTACAAAAATATCAAATTAAATAAAACTAATTATTTCAATAATGATGCTTATAATCTTCACTAGGTTTTCATCTATCTAGAGCTTAATTAAGATAAATGAGGTATTGAATAAGATTAAAGATTTGGATGTGAAATCAAATGACTCTCATCAAAATGATATCATATTATGATAGTTCAAGTAGAATCGGGTTGAGCTCGATCTGACCTATTGTTAAACTTAAATAAAATTAATCTCATACAATGTTGACTTCCTGTGTCTTTCAAGCCATAAAACATACACACATCTCATATAAGAGTTTTCAAAGGGGACATAGAGACCATAGCCGATGATTAAATCAAGATAGGATTTCATTTGATGATATTATTAATAAAGTTAACTTTCCCACATGGAGGTCCCAAGAATTTATTATATAAATAAACCACATTTCCACATGAAGAATACTAATAAACAACATTCAATGGTTAAAAAACGAGGATTTTTATCTAATTCTAATTAAGGATAGCGATAGAATGAGTCGGGGTCAAAATCTTGTTTTGTGACCTGAAATAGAATCAAAATAACTTAAGTTTTGACATAGTTGACCGAAACAAATGAAGATATTTTTATCTAATTATAATTAGTGATGACAATAGGTAGGGGTCAATCTATCCTTTTTTTTGTAGCTAGAATTAAAATCAAAACGATGTCATTTTATTATAATTAATAAAAATGATATCTTTTTATATAACTAACCGAAACAACGTTATTTCAGTCAATTACGCTAAACGACATTGTTTTGACCAAATCAATCAACTAAATCTTGCTTGAAATTAGGAAATATTGGGGTTGATCCTTCTAAGTTTGAGTACAACTCAAAACTTGATTAATGCGAACTGGTTCATTAATTTTAAATCTAATCTAATGGATTCCAACGTGAACCTGTTGTCAATTCAAGAGACATAATATAAAGATAACAAAAAGTAGAAGATAGACATGCATGCATATGAACAAGAACTTTGGTTGAGTCGTGTGTATCACAACACATACAAAAGCGAAAGTGATTGGGCTCGTCGTTGTTGTTAACATTGGTACGTGCAATTATTATTCATATATGGAATTCATATGAAACCGTGTCTTCTTTTTCTAAAGAACAAAGAGAGCCACTTGTGTGGAGAAGGTAGGCGTTGTTGGTGGGGGATGACATGTTCATGTTAGGGCCTACATACATTGTTTAGTATGTGTTATTGTAGAACCGAAGAGGGTTAATATCGTGAACTTTTCGATTTGTTCCTAGCAAACAAATAAAATTAGAAAAATAAAAAGAACCAAAAATAAATCAACACCAAAATTTAGTAGCATGATTAAACACACATTCTACGTCTGCGGGGCCCTCACCCAGCTTAATCACTTTCACCGAAGTATAATAGTTTTACCCAAGGCTTTACTGAGCCGACACCACTCAACCCTTAGCACTATCTCTCAACCTCACTTCCCGTGAAAGAATTCACACCCAATAGTACGACCGTCTCGTACTAACCTCAACAGAGGATTTTTCTAACTATTTTTACTCAAAAGTAAAACAAATAAAACAAGAAAGCAATAATTTCAGATCTGAAATTCTTCACCAAAATAGCCAAGTAACAGCACCAACAATATATGTACAAATCTATGACGAAGCCTTCTTTGTGCTGCAAACATCAATTAAATTAATTCACCCAACAAAAACAGCAACTGCGCATAACCCTTGGACTGCTTGATAAAGATAACACCAATGAAACAATACTGCTCCCTTCACCATCTGTCGTTCACGCAAAGAAAAAACCCAAGCATATGCGCAGACCAAAAATCACTATATCATGCGATACCCACCAGCTCAAAGACAACCATTTTTCTCATTCACGCAACCTTTTCTTTTTATCTTCACTAACGTGTGTCAATAAACTTCTATATAAATAAGTATGTGAAGAACATATTCAATAGAGATCCCGTAGGCTTCTTCAACTCTTTGCAAAAGCATGAGACATAGTATATTTCTACAAATCCACCAAGTTCTCTTTTTAAACCCACGGTAAAATCCACCAAGTTCTCTTTTAACTAATGCAACACCATATTTTAACCGTACACACGCTCCCACATTAATTCAATACCTCATATGCACCAACGTAGTTTAAAGATAAGCACAAATCCCTCACATAATTAGAGTCCTACTTAAAATAGAATTTTATCACAATTGAACCATTATCCAAATACCTTTTGAATCCAAGTCAATATCCAACTAATATCTTATATGTCCAATTAATAAATAATGCCAAAATACATATCCTAACAGTTATGAATTGATTTTGTCGGACTAATTGTCTGCTACTCATTTCACTACATCTCATTTCGTCCAGGGATGGCATTTGAACCTAGCCTGACTTGGCCCGATTAAGTCTGATTCAAGATTTAATGACTCAAGTTTGAGTTGATCGAACCCCAAGTCAGTCTAAGGTTAGGCTCAGGCTTGTGCTGTCCAAGCTCAAAGCCTAACAATTATAAGAAAAATAATATTGTTTTACATAAAATGATGTTTTTTATTTTTTGCTGACACAACTTAACTGGTCCCTTTTTTATTTTTAATTTTAAAAATATAAAAAATTTAATCAAATTGAGTTAAATAGGACTTAGGCTCTAATAGGTCTGTTTTTTATTTTTATTTTAAAAATATAAAAAATTAGAGTAGGTTGAGTTGACTCTGACTTGAGCTTTGAACCGACTATCTTAGGCCAAAGCACCTCAAGTTTGATAGAGTCTCGGGCTGAACCCAAGCTCAAGTAAAAGCTATGGCCCAAGTCCAAGCCCGATTAATTATTATTCCTATTTTTTCCCCTCCATTCACTTGCATGGTGTAATTGTTCCAACATATAATTAGGGACCTTGATGGATTGGGTTGGACTAGGCCAATACTCAAGCCTAATTAAATCAATAAAACTCCAAGTTCAAATTGTAGGGATGTCATTTTAGTCTTAAATTTAAGTAATTATACTAAAAGGTTGTAGTTTTATGAAGGAATTCAATTTGTTTAGGTTGTCCAAAATGGGCTTCAAGTCAACCCTTCTAACCTAAACTCAACTAGTTATGACCACAGATCAAGCCAAGTCGGACTCATCCAAGTTTGAGCTTGGCTTAAAATTTTATTTTTGTATTTGAACTTAGTTCGAAATTTGATTAATTTTTTTAATTTTTAAAAAATTTAAAATGACATCATTTTATTTAAAAATTTTGGACATCGAGTTTAAAGCATAGTTAGGCAACCCGAATTTAAGTCTAACTCAAAGCTTTAAATTTTCAAAAAAATAAAGTCCAAGCTCAATCTATAACCCAAAACGTTATAGATTTGAGTTATAACTTATAACCCAAAACGTTATAAGCTTAATCTATAACCCAAAACGTTGTAAGCTCAATCTAGCTAACAGTTGAACTGAACGAACAATTTGAGTTTTTAATTATTGATTATTATTTATTTAAGGAATATTAGTTTCTATTTTTAAATTTTTTACCAAATTAATATTTTTTTTAAGAAAGCTCACAAAAAGAAATGAGGATATAATGGTCTTGCTCCAAAAGAGTAAGAATCTGTACTGATCAGTGCTTGCCTAAACATAAAATAAATGAGAAATGATCCTTTATCCCATCTATCATGTCCCAACTCTATCCAACTTCATTTCAACCATTTATTTATGCGGATCTTACAAAAATAAATGGTTGAGATGAAATAGAACATAATTGGGACATGGTAGAAGGGACAGAAGATATGAGAGGAAATAAATAGGAGGGACATACGAATAAAGAGGAAATAAATAGGAGGAAATAAGCTTTTCTTTAATAGTTTTCCAAAATTTTTGTTAAAATGTTACTTGAACGTTTAAGATTAATGTTCATATTTTTAAAATATTAGAAAAAATTTAATAAATAGAAAATTTAACAAAAGTAAAATTTAATAAAGATATTATTTTATGTAAAGGTTTCAAGTTTCAGACTTATGTAACATAAAGTAATGATCGCTTTTTTACTTTTGTTTATTAATAGCTTTGCGTAACATTACTATGATGCTTGTAAGAGTTTGAGGAGCCGGAGCCAAAACATGTTGCTTATTGTTGCAAGAAATGTCAGTATACTGCTCGTAATTGATGTGTGTTGAAGATTGTGGATGGTAAGAGCTGGAATTCTTCAAACTTCAACAAGACCCGAACTTCAGGTTTGCTCCAAGCTCCAACCTTTGAAGAAGAACAGAGCCTTTAAAACTTTAGTAGGATGAACTGAACTTCAATAGATCCTTCCAGTCTGCTTAAGTCTAAAGCTTGAAGATGGATTAGAATCTCCAACAGCAATTCCTGAACAAGATGATTTGCTCCACAAGATGATTTTAAGAAAATCAGCATTAATCCTTTGTATACTAAATGTGTTGTCTGTAAAACAATTTTCTCTCAATGTATCTCACAAGTGTTTATATGGCTTTTTGATTTTTTGTGTATATAAAGTTTGATGTATAAAGACTATGAGTTTTTCATTCCTTCATAAATGAAAATCTTCACTTTCAGATTAGCTTCTTTCCATTCTTTGGAATATTTTCAACTCAACTCTCAACACACACTTTTATAGTAACTCAAAATTGACAGCAAAAGCAAAAATCACTCACAGAAGTAGATGAAGAGAAGAAGATATGAATTTCATATATGCTTCTACTGTTCTATCTCATTCGAAGGTGAATTTTTTGGAGCTTTTCAAGTTAGCTCTCACACCTTTCTGCTTGCTTACAACAATGACTCAAAATGAAAGATGAAAAACAACTAAAGAGCAAGATTTTGACAAGTTTCTTGCTCCCATTGGTTCAGCAGGTACAAAAGCATTTCAATTGGTTGATGCATTAACAAAACTGACATTGTGATCTCCTAATGGTTTAAAGATGCAAAAAGTTAAAAAAAAAAAACAAAAGATGTTCGAAAAATATGTGAACAAAAGATGATGCTCGACTTCATTTCTTCAATGCCAATTGTTGCTTTGACTTTAAATTCCTCTGCTTCATTGACTTGTAGGACTTCTCTTCAATTGCTTCAGGTTTTTTTGCTTTAGAGGTTTACTTCAGAATTTGATAACTCTGCTTCAGGCTTTTGCTTTAGCTGATGTAAAACAGCTCTACACTTGCTGCACATCTTTAGATTCTTCAGCCTTTCTTTGCATGTGGCTTCATTCTTCTCATTTATCTTGATTTGATCTCCAATCCTACACTGATTTTCAACCATTCGAATTCTGTTCTTTGGATCCAAACATTTTTTAATTGCTACCAAAATCATCATCTCTAGCTTCCTTTTAAATATTGAAATCATGTTCTTCATTCTACTTCTCTTCTTCACTCTCATGGATTGTGCAAATTCCTCCACAATTTTCAACATGGCAGGCTGCATGAAACAACATAATTCAACAACTCCTCCTTTGTTTTGTGCAGCCTGCATTCCTATCAATTTTCTCAAGGATTCAAATCTCCATCTTGGTAATGCCTTAGTAAACAAATCAGCAAGTTGGAAATTCGATCTGCAGAATGCCATTTTGATTTCCCTCTCTTCAATTAATTCTCTAACATAATGGTACTTCACCTTCATGGCCTTAGTTCTCACATGATCATATGGATTTTCAGCCATTGAAATGGCAACACTTGAATCACAATAGATTGTTACACAATTGTCCTTCAATTCATCCATATCCTTCAAAATTTTCTTCAACCATTGGGCTTGTTTGGCAGGCATATTCACTGCCACATATTCAGCTTTAGCTGATGATTGTGCTACACTCTTTGCGTTTTTGAACACCAAGCAAAAATTCCTGAACCCAAGCTATAACAATATCCACTTCTACTCCTGCATTCATTACCTTCAGCATAGCTTGCATCACTAAACATATACAACTCTACCTTTTCCCCTTTTCCAAACCAGATTCCATGATCAACCGTATGCTTCACATATCTCAAAATTCTTCTAGCATATAAAGCATGTTGTTTTGAAGGATTTTGATTGAAACCAGCCATTATATTTACAGAACATGCAATATTGGGTCTTGAAGCACACAAATACATTAAGGAACCAATCATAATTCTATAATAAGTCACATCAAATTGCTCACCTAATTTTGTAGTTTCCAACTTGTAGCTTCACTTTTCTTCTCATAAATCTATTTGATGTTCCATGGGAGTTGACATGCCATAGCCTTTGGGTTGCTTTAAGTATACATCTTCATCCAACGCTATTTTTCAAATTGAACTTCTCAATTAGCTCTTCTGGTTCTTCTTCCTTTGCATTGTCATACCTGAAATCAAACAAAGGGTTAGTTTCATTGTAAATTGAGGCATATTCGGATACCATGTGTGATCTCTTCTTTTTGTGGGCAAACAAAGGTTAGTTTCTGAGGCGAGCTTGAAGTCTCCTCCTAAATTTCTGAGCTTGAGTCATCACTTCTTGAACTAGGTAATGTCTCCCCTTGATTCCCTTCCTCTTTAAAATTAATGGAATCTCTAGCTGCTATCACTTCATCATATGGTTATTCTCTTACAACTTCTTCAATAAGTGGTTCATTCATTGATATCTCAATGCTAACTCCTCCTGACTTCTTCACTGAATGCTCTTCCCATTTCTATCACTCATTCTCAACAAATTTTACATCTTTAGACACAAACATTTTCTTAATTTCAGGATTGTATATTCTATACCCTTTGGATTCTACAATATATCCCATCATTACTCCTTTTATTGCTTTCTCATCTAACTTTGTTCTTTTTGGTTCAGGAATGTGCATGTAGGCAACACATCCGAATACCCTTAAATGATTCACCCTTGGTTTAACTCCAAACCAAGCTTCGAATGGTGTTTTCTCCTTCAAAGCTCTAGTCTTCATTCTGTTTTGCACATAGACATAAGTAAAACATGCTTTAGGCCAAAAACTCCTTAGAACCTTCATGCCAAACATCATAGCCTTGGCTATCTCCACAATTGATCTATTCTTCCTCTTTGAAACTCCATTCTGCTGAGGTGAATAGGCAACTGAAAACTGATGAAAAATTTCTTCCTTTTTGAAGTAATTATTCATCTCATTTAAAATGTATTCCCCTCCTCTATCACTTCTCAAGCATCTCAATTTATTTCCACATTGACCTTTAGCTTTAGCTGTCCATACTTTGAACATGTCAAACACTTGATCTTTACTTTTATGAAGTAAATCCATGAATATCTTGACACATCATCAATGAACTCCACATAATACCTAATTCCTCCAACAAATGGTGTCTCCATTGGTCCACAAACATTAGTGTGTACCAATTGCAATTTCTCTATAGCTCTCCAATCACTTGTTGGAAATGGTAATACATGACTCTTGTCTTTTGCACAAGCCTCACACATGGATTTCAACTTGCTGCTCAATTGTGGTATACCATTAACCAAGCCTTTCTTCTGCATATCAATGACATAATCCAGATTTGCATGTCCATATCTTCCATGCCATAGTTAAGTCATCTCTGTCAATGAGAGAGCAGCAAATGCTCCATCCACTTCTTGCATTTTAATCTTGAAAACTATTTTAATCATTGGATCTTTATGCATTAGTTCACCTTGGTCATTGAAAATCCTGCATATTTCATCTTCAAAATACACCTTATACTTCCTCTCGAATAGCTGACCAACACTGATCAAGTTTTGATCAAATTCAAGAATGTAATACACTTCATCAAGGATTGTATTTCCAGTCTTAGTTCCTAGTTCCACAGCCCCCTTCCACAATACTGGTATGATCTCACCATTTCCAATCTTCACCACTGTGTTTATGTTTGTGCCCTTCTTCACAAATGCTTCTCTTCTTCTTGTCATGTGGTTTGAACATCCACTGTCCACTAGCCATTCACCTTCTTTCTCCTCCTTTGCTTCAACTATGCATATCTCTACATCAGGGTCATCATTTTTGGTTTTATAACAAGCTTCCACCACAAAAACACTTTCTTCTATCATTGGTTTTTCTGTTGCTTTGCTAGTTTGAGATGAACTAGGATGATTGTTTGAAGGATTAGCTTGGTGATTTGGACTGGTATCTGAAAGTTATTGGGATAATGAGTTGTTCACAGAATAAATATTTTGTGGCTGTTGGTTTAATGTTTGTGTATGAATCGAATGGTATGGCATTTGGTGGGTATAAGCTGATTGGGATGCATATGGTTGAGTTGTTTGTAGTTGAGGTGAATGAGCTTGAGTCATTAAAAGATGAGAGGTAAATGGTGGTGGATACGATGCATTTTCAGAATTTGCAACATAATGTGCTTGGAAAATTTGTGATATAGGAACAGTTTGGTAAGATTGAGGTGGAATTGGAATTTGACTTGATGAAGTCGCTTGCTTATGTAAAGGATGGATTGTTAGTGGTTTACCAAAGACGGGGCTTTGAGGATTTTGTTGCTCATTCAACCATTTCTCATAACATACCCTCTTTGAGTGCCCTCTTTTTCTGCAATGTATACAATCCACATTTTCATTCCAAAAGCATTCTTCAGTAGCATGATTTGTCTTCCCATAAAACTTGCAACTTGGAAAGATTCCCCACCTTGAAGTTCTAGATCCACTCTGCACTTAGTTTGAATTGTTTCCAGTATATTGGTTTGTAGCTTGGTAGTTTTAGGAATGATTCAAGTAAGGCAATTGATTAGGGAATGGTGTTTGAGGGTATATCGGATGTAATTGATATTGCATTTAGTTTTGATGATAAATCTGATTTTAAGGATATGAAGATTGGTAAGGATTTTGAGTGTTTTGAGGTTGGTTCTATAAGTGTAAAGGCATCTAAGGTTAGACAACATTTGAATCAAGGCGGTTTTGAGTTAGATTTGAAGTTTGGGTAAGAATGGGTGGATTTTCAGGCACTTTAAACCTTTCAGTTTTCAGAGCATATTCTTCTCCTTCCCTTCGAACTCCATGCCTCTCTTCATGTATCTCCAACACATTGAAGACTTGCTCCAATGTCATAGAATCTGGATCATTAGTGAATTGTCATTCTCTGTGTGCAATGCTTGCTTCAAACCTTAAAGGTAATCGCTTTCAAGAACTTGTCCACTAATATGTGAACTTATATTTTCTCCAAACCGATAGCTAATTCTATCAGTTGATTTGATTATGGATTACATTAGTTGTTTGTCATTTGATGTTTGGAAAAATTAGTATTTAGTATTAGCTGTTTATGTGTAAAATGCTTTATGAGGACATGACCTTAAAAAATTATATGGGTATAACTATTATATATCTTAGCATTTAGTTGAATATTCTTATAGAAATTTAGATTTTAGATATTTAATTCTACAAAATCAAGTTTATAAATCTAATAAAAACATAATAATAATAATAATAATAATAATAATAATAATAATAATAATAATAATAAACAACAATAACAACAACAACAATACTAACAACAACAACAACAACAACAACAACAACAACAATAATAATAATAATAATCCAACTTTAAATTTTCTATTAATATGAATGATGTAGCGTGCTACATCATATTAATATTTATATATAATTTATATGAATTTTATTATTTAATAAATTAAAAATAACTCATAAGGACATGATTTTAAAAATTTATAAGATCAAGATTAAATATTTAATTTTACAAAAATTAAAAATTTGACAATAATAAAATAGAAAAAAAATTAAATTTTACAAAAAATTTACAAATATTTGGTGCATAATTCGTAAGCATAACATAGTGGTTATGCTTATGACATATGGTTGATATTTAGAGGGTTACATATGTTGGTCGAATAAGTCCTCAACAACTTAAGAAGAAAATGAAATGGTTGATGTTTTAGCATGTCATGGTGAGGCAGCAGTGTGGAAAGTGCAAGCGTAGGTGGTTGGCAGAATTGGTTTTTCACTTGTCATAAACAGCTGTTTATATGAAAACTCTGCTATTGTGTAGCTTTTCAAAAGCTTTTTGGGATAAATAAGTTACTTATTCTCTTCTTACCAAACAAGAATTTCAGTAGTTTGAAATGGTTAAACAACGGAAAGACTTGAATCAGTTAAAAGTAACTAATTCTTTATTCACCAAGCGCAGTCTAAATCTTGCATGAAGTTAGAAAATATTGGACTATTCTACTTTAATTGTCCGGTTAACAATTCTGCAAGAATATTGGGGTTGATCCCTCTAAATTTGAGTACGACTCAAAACTCGATTAATGCAAGCTAGTTCATTAATTTTAAATCTGATCTAATAGATTCCATCGTGAACATGTTGTCAATTCAAGGGACATAATATAAAGAGAAAGTGATTGGGCTCGTCGTTGTTGTTAACGTTGGTACATGCAATTATTATTCATATATGGAATTCATATGAAACCGTGTCTTCTTTTTCTAAAGAAGAAAGAGAGCCACTTTGTGTGGGGAAGGTGGGCGTTGGCGGTGTGGGATGACATGTTCATGTTAGGGCCAATATACATTGTTTAGTATATGCTATGAATTGACTTTGTCGGACTAATTGTCTGCTACTCATTTCACTACATCTCATTTCATCAAGGGATGGCATTTGAACCTAGCCTGACTTGGCCTGATTTAGTCTGATTCAAGATTTAATGGCTCAAGTTTGAGTTGATCGAACTCCAAGTTAGTCTAAGATTAGGCTCAGGCTTGTGTTGTCCAAGCTCAAAACCTAACAATTATAATAAAAATAATATTGTTTTATATAAAATGATGTTTTTTATTTTTTGTTAACTCAACTTAACTGGTTCCTTTTTATTTTTAATTTTAAAAATATAAAAAATCAAATCAGGTTGAGTTGAATAGGGCTAGGCTCTAATAGGTCAGTTTTTATTTTTATTTTAAAAATACAAAAATTAGACTAGATTCAGTTGAGTCAAACTTGAGCTTTGAACCGACTATCTTGGGCCAAGGCATCTCAAGCTTCATAGAGTCTCGGGCTGAACCCAAGCTCAAGCAAAAGCTCCGGCCCAAGTCCAAGCCCGATTAATTATTATTCTTATTTTTTTCCCTCCATTCACTTGCATGATGTAATTGTTCTAACATATGATTAGGGACCTTGATGGATTGGGTTGGACTAGGCCAATGCTCAAGCCTAATTAAAATCAATAAAACTCAAGTTCAAGGATGTCATTTTAGTCTTAAATTTAAGTAATTATACTAAAAGGGTGCAGTTTTATGAAGGAATTCAATTTGTTTAGGTTGTCCAAACTAGACTTCAAGTCAACCCTTCTAACCTAAACTCAACTAGTTATGACAACAGATCAAGCCAAGTCGGACTCATCCAAGTCTGAGCTTGGCTTAAAATTATATTTTTGTATTTGAACTTAAGTTTGAAATTTGATTAATTTTTTAATTTTTAAAAAAATTAAAATGACATCATTTTATTTAAAAATTTTGGGCATCGAGTTTAAAGCATAGTTAGGCAACCCGAATTTAAGTCTGACTCAGAGCTTTAAATTTTCAAAAAAATAAAGTCCAAGCTCAATCTATAACGTTTTTGAGTTATAACCCAAAAGCGTTATAGGCTCAATCTAGCTCACAATTGAATTGAGCGAACAATTTGAGTTTTAATTATTGATTATTATTTATTTAAGGAATATTAATTTATATTTTAAATTTTTTACCAAATTAATATTTTTTTAAGAAAGGTCACACAAAGAAATGAGGATATAATTGTCTTACTCTAAAAAAGTAAGAATCTGTACTAATCAGTGATTGCCTAAACATAAAATAAATGAGAAATGATCCTTTGTCCTATCTATCATGTCCCAACTTTATCCAACTTCATCTCAACCATTTATTTTTGTAGATCTTACAAAAATAAATTGTTGAGATGAAATAGAACATAATAGGATAGGATAGAAGTGACAGAAGATATGAGAGGAAATAAATAGGAGGGACATATGACTCTGTGACCAATGAGCAATTGACAAGTTTTGTTTATCTTTGGGTGGCCGGATACCTTTTGTGGATTGTGTGCATGGTTGTTCCTGGATATGAGCTGCACGTGATTAGTGCCCCACATATGACTAATACCGTTCAAGTTCTGGAATCATGCCGACAAGGAAGGAGCCATTCTTGTGTTGCGTTTGTGTTATGTTTGAGTTTACCCCATATTTTTTTGCTTTTTTTTCTAACATGCTTTTGTCATAACTAAAACTCTATTATCTTCATTAGGGATTTATTGAAATTAATGATTCTAATACCAAAGTTTCTAAATTGTGTATAAAACTATAGTTTCGGTCATATTACATAGAGTTATTAATGAATTTGGACTAGATTTAGATAGTATCTAGTTCAAATGACTCAACCTTTATATGTGATTTGAATTCGATCTGAAGATGATATCATTTTTGTTTTTACATTAAGGTTAATATGTAGATTTGTACCTAAGAAACAACACTCTATCACTTGAACATATAGGTATGGAACACCAAGTTGAAAGCCATTTTCTATAGAAAGAACTGAACATGAATGTTTTAAGAGGTATGAGCTTGTATGGCTTATAAGGTGTATGTCTCAAAGTGGCAGCTGGAATTGGCTTGACGAGCATAAGAACAAACACAAATTCAGTAATAAGCCATAGTGTTTAAATGGTCAGTAACTAGAAGCAAACACCAAACGTTTCACATAAAAAGAAAGAACACGTGCCAAAAACAACTTATTGGCAATTCATAATCATATTTAAATACCTCAATTGTGAAAAACCTCAAAGGCATGTTACTCATAAGAACATTTAAAGCAATAATTATCATTTTAATTCTTCATCCCAACAGTTGGCATTAACTCTTATGTTCTCTTCATTTCTTTTGATCTAAACCTCTTTATAGAGATTAAAGAATCTCTATTTCACCTTCTTCCTGAAATCAAATGTCCAATTATTAAAGTATAAGTTCTAATAGTCAATCGATAATGCAAAATCTAAAAATGATTGTAATACAAATCTTACCTCGTCAAGCACACATCCAATATGAGTAGTGTAGTAGCATTTCTTGCAACAATAAGCAGCATGTTTTTGATTCCTCAAATTCTCACAAGCATAACAGTAATATTCATCTCGTCCTTCTTCATTAATTGAATCCATTAAAGTAAGGGGATGAACATGACACACGCTCTTAACATTTTTGGTATTGACATGCACTCAATGTGTAGGTTAAGAGCACACTCAAACATCGGTAAAAGATGCATTGCGATCTTGTTTACACTTGTCGCATTTACACCAATATCGCTTCCCATAATTTGTATCTTCAGCCACAAAGCAGAAAAGTTTGTGCTCGTGACACTTATGTTGAAGACTAGATGTTAGGTACTTGACACATTTTGTATCAAGCGCAAAATCACCTTCTGCACACTCATAACCAATATTTGAAGAATTTGAGCAAGCTTTGCAAAAAACTTTTCCGTCCTTAAAGTGCAGGGGATGTTGGATGTGAAAGGGATGTTGAATATCTTTGGGGTTGGAGTTAAGAAAGCGAGATTCATGAAGAAAAAAGTCACATGAATAACAACAGTAAGTTGGACCTGAAATTAGAAGCCAACATGCTGGGCAATCAACGTCAAGTTTCTCAGAAATAAAGGCAAATCTAAGTTTATGGTTGTGGGAGAAATGTGAAAATCCAACTTTACTCCCATTATCATTCAACTCTTGGTAATGGTTTCCAGTGGAAGGGATTTCTTGAGCACACATTCTGTCGAGGGAAAAACTACATTCTTCACAGTGGTAACACATGTCACTTTCATGGTAGACTTGACATCCATCACATATAAATATTTTGATAAACTGTCCTCCTTGGATAGAAAGAGGGTGTTCATGAAGATTGTGTTTTATTTTTGAGGGCAATTTTGCACATTCCTTATGCAAATCAATACGACAAAACGAGCATTCATAGCGTGGATGTCTATTAACTCCTCACATAGATAGCATAAGAAGCAAGGTGTATCTTCAAAATAGTTCAAAATATGATCGTTAAATTTGTCTTTAATGCATAAAGGAAAAAAGATAGAGAAATATAAGTTTAAGTTAATTACAATAATCATTTTCATAATTAATATTATTCTTTTAACATATCTTCTATCATTTTAATTTTATCAAAAGAGTTCTTGTGCATGATATTATTTAGTTAGATATATCATTTTTATGTTATTTTATAATCTATAACATTATAAATCAATGCATTGTAATTAATATGAATTTTAAATTTAATATATTTATTTTATATTATAATTTAATAATTGGTAAAATATGAGAACTTGTATATATTTAATTAATTACATCACTTTAATAAAATTGATATTGTAGAAAATTATTTTAAAACATAGTTCAATACTAAAAGATAATAATATAAAAGAAAATTGATTTATGAAACTGAAAAGAATACCAAATGGATTTGTATCTATATTATTGATAGTTTAGGGTAAAGTAGTAGTTTAATATACTTTTTTTCATTGAATTCACATTTTATTTAATCTATTTATTATATAAATGACTAGTAAATTTTTGTGCCTATCATACCATAATAAAATGTGGCACTAGTTTATAGATACTTACCAGGAGTTGTTTCATGCACCGTGGGCTAATTGAACGATTACACAAGTCAAGGTTATTATCTTCTTCGTCATCTTCCTTTGCTATGTAGTTCTGCTCAATTTCAGTTGATAATACACATTCAATGTGAGCTGTGAAAATATGACCCGTATTAACACACTGTTGACATGAATAAGCATGATATCTTGGATTCCTCTTGTTCTCGCAAGTATAGCAATAATACTGATCTTTAGATTCGTCAATGTCATCCTCTGTTAATGGATCCACGAGAGTTAGAGGATGAATATGAGAATCATGCTTCACTTCTTTTGGAATTCCAATGCATTCCATATGAAAATATGCCTTGCATTCCAAACAAATGTAGAGTGGTCCCTCGCAATCCTCATTGCAAATGTTGCATTCAAATTCTCTCCAATTTGGCGCCACAAAGTAATAGAGGTTGTGTTTGTGGTATTCTTTATTCTTGAGTGCAGATATTACCCCCAAATGATTGATGACACATTCGGTATCAAGCAAAAAGGAACTACACAAATGACATCGGTACCTCAGCGACTTTACATCATTGCCACAAGCTGCACAAAGCCAATCAGAATTTTCTGGGAAAAGATTGTGAAAAGGATGAAAAGGGTGTTGTATTATTCGTGGCATTTCGGCACAAGATTTATGCAAATACACTGAACATTCAAGGCAACCGTAACCTGGGCCTTTAAATGGCAATCCGCATCCTTCACATCGTAGATCAATGTAATTAGAACAATTGAAGAAACTTAGCAGATGTGGATCGTGGTTAAAATACCTAATTTGGGTCTTCACCTCATCTCCAATTGATCTTTGAATCGTAGTATCTATCAGAAAAGCACATTTAAAATCAATTTTGAAGTCACATTCTTTGCAACTTGCTATAAAACTGCCATTGCACAAATCTCTGCACTGATCACAGATGAACTTCCCACCATGATATTGAATAGAAACTGGGTGATGCGAGTGGCAAGGGTGTTGTACTTCACATTCTTGTTGGGTAATCTCTACGCATCTCTTATGAAGAAGGTAGAAATCACATTCAATGCAACAATACGCTAGATCCACTATTTCCCTTTCACATAGTCTGCAAGTGCAAGTAGTCCATTTCTTTATGGATCTGGAATTGACAAGGAAGAGCGTATGACGATGACTGTCATGGGAAATCTGAGTTTTTGTATCAGGAGAAAGTGGGGCTGTGATTTGTTGGAGGTCAGCGTTATCTGGTGGAAGAGCACATGTTAAATCCAGCTTCAACCTGCACTCTGAGCATTCGTAATAGTTAGAAAATCTTATGATATCCCTGCACCCTTCACAAATATATTCCTCGTGGTTACTGAAGTTAAAAGAGAAGTGTTTTGGAGTTTGAAGGGTTAGAGAATGATCCTGTTGCAAGTGTAGGGGATGAGCTCGTATCTCACGAGGTAAAGAAGCACAGAATTTGTGGACCCAGATGCCATCACAAATTTCACAGAAATATGCAGGACCATCATCCACGATTTTGAGACAGACACGGCACTCAGGATAGTCTTCTTCATCATCAGACTCTGCATAGTCTTCTTCATCATCTACCTTTCTTCTATTTCTTTCATCTCGTTTGAAAAACTTGAACAAAATATGGAAAAAATTCTCCTTGTTTTGATCACAAAAGGTCAAGACGTGATGATGCTGAAATTGAATCTCCATTATCAGCAGTTCAAACTGATTGTGATTGATGAGAAGGGGAAAGAAAGTGAAGGGTTTACAAGTCAATTGGGAAAGTTTTCCAAAAGACTGCCGCTCCAAGCACACCAAGAGAGTTTTAGAAGTGGCGATAGGCTGTCCACACCTCGCTTCTATAATAATTTTTGTCAAGATAAAGTAAAATCTTAATACTAAACAACAGATCCAAAACAGAGCAAAGAAAGGCTTATTGGAAATAAAAGATCTAAACCTCTTTGTAGGGATTAAAGAACCTCTCGTTAAAGAATCTCTAATTCATCAAATATGTAAAATCAAAAATCTAAGACAGATTAATTATATCAACATAATTATTATGAGTTCATTGTATAAAATTGGAACAAACCAATACTAGTTCATGCAAATACTTCCTGCCACCTCATAAAAACAAATAGGGTCACTCTCATTTAAGAACGAAATTGAACAAAGCATTGCCAGATTAGAGGAGATAATGCTTATTGATCCTAATTGTACAAGGGATGACATAATCAATGGCACTTGTTAAGTTTTGTCTTCTTTCCTCGGATTGATTCATCGTAGCTTTTCAAAAGACTCTGCTGCGGAACGTACTGTCGCATAGAATGCAGTTATAAGGCAAAGACAATTCCTTTCACATTATTAATAAACAAAAAAAAAAGCAACTATTACTTTATGTTGCATAAGCCTTTCTTTAATAGTTTTCCAAAATTTTTGTTAAAATGTTACTTGAACGTTTAAGATTAATGTTCATATTTTTAAAATATTAGAAAAAAATTTAATAAATAGAAAATTTAACAAAAGTAAAATTTAATAAAGATATTATTTTATGTAAAGGTTTTAAGTTTCAGACTTATGTAACATAAAGTAATGATTGCTTTTTTACTTTTGTTTATTAATAGCTTTGCGTAACATTACATTACTATGATGCTTGTAACAGTTTGAGGAGCCGGAGCCAAAACATGTTGCTTATTGTTGCAAGAAATGTCAGTATACTGCTCGCATTGGATGTGTGTTGAAGATTGTGGATGGTAAGAGCTGGAATTCTTCAAACTTCAACAAGACCCGAACTTCAGGTTTGCTCCAAGCTCCAACCTTTGAAGAAGAACAGAGCCTTTAAAACTTTAGTAGGATGAACTGAACTTCAATAGATCCTTCCAGTCTGCTTAAGTCTAAAGCTTGAAGATGGATTAGAATCTCCAACAGCTATTCCTGAACAAGATGATTTGCTCCACAAGATGATTTTAAGAAAATCAGCATTAATCCTTTGTATACTAAATGTGTTGTCAATAAAACAATGTTCTCTCAATGTATCTCACAAGTGTTTATATGGCTTCTTGATTTTCTGTGTATATAAAGTTTGATGTATAAAGACTATGAGTTTTTCATTCCTTCATAAATGGAAATCTTCACTTTCAGATTAGCTTCATTCCATTCTTTGGAATATTTTCAACTCAACTCTCAACACACACTTTTATAATAACTCAAAATTGACAGCAAAAGCAAAAATCACTCACAGAAGTAGATGAAGAGAAGATATGAATTTCATATATGCTGCTACTGTTCTATCACATTCGAAGGTGAATTTTTTTGGAGCTTTTCAAGTTAGCTCTCACACCTTTCTGCTTGCTTACAACAATGACTCAAAATGAAAGATGAAAAACAACTAAAGAGCAAGATTTTGACAAGTTTCTTGCTCTCATTGGTTCAACAGGTACAAAAGCATTTCTATTGGTTGAAGCAATATTAACAAAACTAACATTGTGATCTCCTAATGGTTTAAAGCTGCGAAAAGTAAAAAAAAAAACAAAAGATGTTCGAAAACTATGGGAACAAAAGCTGATGCTCGACTTCATTTCTTCAATGCCAATTGTTGCTTTGACTTTAAATTCCTCGCTTCATTGACTTGTAGGACTTCTCTTGATTGCTTGAGTTTTTTGCTTGAGAGGTTTACTTCGAATTTGATAACTCTGCTTGGGCTTTTGCTTGGTGATGTAAAACAGACTCTACACTTCTGCACATCTTTAGATTCTTCACCTTCCTTTGCATGTGGCTTCATTCTTCTCATTTATCTTGATTTGATCTCCAATCCTACACTGATTTTCAACCATTCGGATTCTGTTCTTTGGATCCAAACATTTTTTAATTGCTACCAAAATCATCATCTCTAGCTTCCTTTTAAATACTGAAATCCTGTTCTTCATTCTACTTCTCTTCTTCACTCTCATGGATTGTGCAAATTCCTCCACAAATTTCAACATGGCAGGCTGCATGAAACAACATAAGTCAACAGCTCCTCCTTTGTTTTGTGCAGCCTGCATTCCTATCAATTTTCTCAAGGATTCAAATCTCCATCTTGGTAATGCCTTAGTGAACAAATCAACAAGTTGGAAATTCGATCTGCAGAATGCCATTTTGATTTCCCTCTCTTCAATCAATTCTCTAACATAATGGTACTTCACCTTCATGGGCTTGGTTCTCACATGATCAGATGGATTTTCAGCCATTGAAATGGCAGTACTTGAATCACAATAGATTGTTACACAATTGTCCTTCAATTCACCCATATCCTTGAAAATTTTCTTCAACCATTGGGCTTGTTTGGCAAGCATATTCACTGCCACATATTCAGCTTCAGCTGATGATTGTGCTACACTCTTTGCTTTTTTGAACACCAAGCAAAAATTCCTGAACCCAAGCTATAACAATATCTACTTCATTACTTCCAGCATAGCTTGCATCACTAAACATATACAACTCTACCTTTTCTCCTTTTCCAAACCAGATTCCATGATCAACCGCATGCTTCACATATCTCAAAATTCTTCTAGCATATAAAGCATGTTGTTTTGAAGGATTTTGATTGAAACCAGCCATTATATTTACAGAACATGCAATATTGAGTCTTGAAGCACACAAATACATTAAGGAACCAATCATACTTCTATAATAAGTCACATCAAATCGCTCACCTAATTTTGTAGTTTCCAACTTCAGTTGATGTTCCATGGGAGTTGACATGCCACTGCTATCTTTCAAATTGAACTTCTCAATTAGCTCTTCTGCATATTTCCTTTGATGAATAAATATCACATCCTTCCTTTGATCAATCTCCAATCCTAGGAAATAACTCATATTCCCTAGGTCTGTCATTTCGAATTCTGACTTCATCAACTCTTTGAAGTTCTCCACCAGCTTCTCTTTAGTTCCAATTATAAGCAAGTCGTCTACATATAATAAGCAGATCAGTTTTCCTTCTTTATCACCCTTCACGTACAATGTAGCTTCACTTTTTCTTCTCATAAATCCATTCTATAGCAAGTAGCTATTAATTCCTGAATAGCAAGCTCTTGGAGCTTGTTTTAGACCATAAAGGTCCTTCACCAACTTGTAAACCTTTTGCTCTTGTCCCTTTTTCAAACAGCCTTTGGGTTGCTTTAAGTATACATCTTAATTCAACATCCCATTGAGAAATGCACTCTTCACATCCATTTGATGCACTTTCCATCCATTATTCGCTCCTAATACCAACAACAATCTCACAGTGTCAAGTCTAGCTACTGGTGCATAAGTCTCAGTGTAATCCACCCCATATTCTTATTTGTATCCCCTCACAACCAATCTAGCTTTATGCTTATTAATAGATCCATATGGGTTGAGCTTAGATTTATAAATCCACTTCGAGTCGACCACTTTAGTTGTTGGAGTAGGCAGATCCACTAGCATCCAAGTGCCATTTCCTCTATTGCTTTTATCTCTTCATCCATTGGACCTTTCCATACTCCTTGTTTAATTGCTTGGTTGTATGTCTTCGGTTCAACTCCTGCAGACATGGCATATTCGGATACCATGTGTGCATCTTCTGGTTCTTCTTCCTTTGCATTGTCATACCTGAAATCAAACAAAGAGTTAGTTTCATTGTAAATTGAGGCCAGATCTCTTGTTTTGGGGGCACTATCTGAGCTTGAAGTCTCCTCCTAAATTTCTGAGCTTGAGTCATCACTTCTTGAACTAGGTAATGTCTCCCCTTGATTCCCTTCCTCTTTAAAATTAATGGAATCTTTAGATGCTATCACTTCATCATATGGTTCTTCTCTTTAACTTCTTGATAAGTGGTTCATTCATTGATATCTCAATGCTAACTCCTCCTGACTTCTTCACTGAATGCTCTTCCCATTTCCATCATTCATTCTCAACAAATTTTACATCTCTAGACACAAACATTTTCTTAGTTTCAGGATTGTATATTCTATACCATTTGGATTCTACACTATATCCCATCATTACTCCTTTTATTGTTTTCTCATCTAACTTTGTTCTTTTTGCCTTTTAGTTTCATGTAGGCAACATATCCGAATACCCTTAAATGATTCACCCTTGGTTTAACTCCAAACCAAGCTTCGAATGGTGTTTTCTCCTTCAAAGCTCTAGTCTTCATTCTGTTTTGCACATAGACAGAAGTAAAACATGCTTTAGGCCAAAATCTCCTTGGAACCTTCATGCCAAACATCATAGCCTTGGCCATCTCCACAATTGATCTATTCTTCCTCTTTGAAACTCCATTCTGCTGAGGTGAATAGGCAACTGAAAACTGATGAAAAATTTCTTCCTTTTTGAAGTAATTAGTCATCTCATTTAAAATGTATTCCCCTCCTCTATCACTTCTCAAGCATCTCAATTTATTTCCACATTGACCTTTAGCTTCAGCTGTCCATACTTTGAACATGTCAAACACTTGATCTTTACTTTTCATGAAGTAAATCCATGAATATCTTGACATATCATCAATGAACTCCACATAATACCTAATTCCTCCAACAGATGGTGTCTCTATTGGTCCACAAACATTAGTGTGTACCAATTGCAATTTCTCTGTAGCTCTCCAATCACTTGTTGGAAATGGTAATACATGACTCTTGTCTTTTGCACAAGCCTCACACATGGATTTCAACTTACTGCTCAATTGTGGTATACCATGAACCAAGCCTTTCTTCTGCATATCAATGACATAATCCAAATTTGCATGTCCATATCTTCCATGCCATAGTTAAGTCATCTTTGTCAATGAGAGAGCAGCAAATGCTCCATCCACTTCTTGCATTTTAATCTTGAAAACTCTGTTAATCATTGGATCTTTATGCATTAGTTCACCTTGGTCATTGAAAATCCTGCATATTTCATCTTCAAAATACACCTTATACTTCCTCTCCAATAGCTGACCAACACTGATCAAGTTTTGATCAAGTTCAAGAATGTAATACACTTCATCAAGGATTGTATTTCGATCTTAGTTCTAGTTCCTGACCCCTTCCACAATACTGGTATGATCTCACCACTTCCAATCTTCACCACTGTGTTTATGTTTGTGCCCTTCTTCACAAATGCTTCTCTTCTTCTTGTCATGTGGTTTGAACATCCACTGTCCACTAGCCATTCACCTTCTTTCTCCTCCTTTGCTTCAGCTATGCATATCTCTACATCAGGGTCATCATTTTTGGTTTTATAACAAGCTTCCACCATAAAAACACTTTCTTCTATCACTGGTTTTTATGTTGCTTTGCTAGTCTGAGATGAACTAAGATGATTGTTTGAAGGATTATCTTAGTGATTTAGACTGGTTTCTGAAAGTTATTGGGATAATGAGTTGTTCACAGAATAAATATTTTGTGGCTGTTGGTTTAATGTTTGTGTATGAATCGAATGGCATGGAATTTGGTGGGTATAAGCTAATTGGGATGCATATGGTTGAGTTGTTTGTAATTGAGGTGAATGAGCTTGAGTCATTAAAGGCTAAGAGGTAAATGGTGGTGGATACGATGCATTTTCAGAATTTGCAACATAATGAGCTTGGAAAATTTGTGATCTAGGAACAGTTTGGTAAGATTGAGGTGGAATTGGAGTTTGACTTGATGAAGTCGCTTGCTTATGTAAAGGATGGATTGTTAGTGGTTTACCAAAGACGGGGCTTTGAGGATTTTGTTGCTCATTCAATCATTTCTCATAACGTACCCTCTTTGAGTGTCCTCTTTTTCTGCAATGTATACAATCCACATTTTCATTCCAAAAGCATTCTTGAGCATGATTTGTCTTCCCATAAAACTTGCAACTTGGAAAGATTCCCCACCTTGAAGTTCTAGATCCACTCTGCACTTAGTTTGAATTGTTTCCAGTATATTGGTTTGTAGCTGATATATGCTTAATTGTTGATATTTTTAATTGTTTTCACTTAGCGATTATTGATATAAAAATCTTTAAAATACTCACTTTAATTTATATTTGATTTTAGGTATAATTTGGAAGCAATTAAATTAAAGTGAGTCGAAAGTACTACATTTAGGTTATTTTCTGAAGATTCATTTTCACTTGTCTTCGTCGAACAAAAATGATAAATATTGGAGCAAGAAAAGATAAAAGAAAACATAAAACTCATGGAATAGGGCTGCTGAAAATCATGACTTGTGTGCATGAAATTTGCATGTAATTATGTGAATTATTAACAACACAGTTGAAGCAAGAAGGGGAGCTAAACGGCAGCACACAGGACAGGTGTAAGGGACACGCAGGAGCACGACGTCGCACAAGGAAGGGCGCATTTAATTGAAAAAAAATCATTGCTGCAGGAAAAGGAGAGGAACGACGACGCAGAGGCAAAAACGCAAATGCCAGTAGGCGTTGAGGAGCAAAACAACATGAAGGGTTTTAAACATTTGATTGAGAGACTCTTATTGGCCCCATCAAGCTACAGAGACTGAAGAAGCTTGAGGAATAAAACAGCAGCAGGCGGCGCACAACACTGGAGGCGCTTCAGGCGTGAAGATTGCTGCAGCTTGGAGCTAGTCGGCTAGGCTGGGAAACGCACGTTGGAGAGCTTCACGTGGAGGACAGCGCACGCAGCAGGCACAAGAGAGGAGAGCCAAAGGTTTTAGTTGATGTGTGACCTTTATTGGTCACATCATCAACAGTGAGAGGGAAGCACAGTAGCGGCTGTGAGAAGAATGAAACGCTGAGGAGTGTGTGGCTTGGCCGGTGGGCAGCAGTTTTTGGTGAAGGTTTAATTTCAATTTTAATTTGTTAATTTTAGCTTTAGTTGATAGAGATTAGAATTATGTGTGGCTAAGTTTTTAATCTAGATAAGGTACTTTACGTTTGATGCATGTAGTTCGTGAGACTCTCGTGGTTTAATTGTTTTCATGAATTTCTTATGTTTATTTAATCTCTGCGCTTGATCGATTAATTATTGTTGAGTTTGTTGATTAATGAGGCCTGTTAATTAATTAACTTAATAATAAATTGCCGAATAGATTAGTTAATCCGTGATTGCTGTCTATCGAGTGGCGAATTAATTTCAATTAAGAGGTTAATGGGATTAAATAATTTAGTCTAAATAGATTGTGGGTGTCCGATTCTGCTGGCTAAGACGAGGGTCCATTCGAGCCTTTAGCCGCCATAGATTATATTCTGCGGAGCTTTACTCGGGAATAGTCTAATTGGTTAGGGTAATAATCTGCGGAGCTTTACTCGGAGTTATCGAATAATTACGAATGGATTGGTAGATTTGTGCTGTTCACGGTCTGCTATAACTTTGTCCATAGGAATGAACGAAATTCATATTTTTGAGTCTATGATCGAATTATAGTATCAAAAGGGAGAGTACCTTGACTAGGCTTTTCTTTATATTGTTTTCAATCTTTATTTTTAATTTCCTTCGACGTGATTTCGTGTTTTAAAATTAATCATCCCCAAATCAACTCTCTTTATATTTTTATTTTATTTTTATTTTTTATTTCACACAAATAAATAATTACTTCATTGGTCTCGTGGTTGATTCTATTCACCACTTTACTCGCTTAAGTGTTCTAGAGTAGGAATTTATTTTGTTGGTTTGACACGCCATCGAGAGCTTGGTAGTTTTAGGAATGATTCAAGTAAGGCAATTGATTAGGGAATGGTGTTTGAGGGTATATCGGATGTAATTGATATTGCATTTAGTTTTGATGATAAATCTGATTTTAAGGATATGAAGATTGGTAAGGATTTTGAGTGTTTTGAGGTTGGTTCTATAAGTGTAAAGGCATCTAAGGTTAGACAACATTTGAATCAAGGCGGTTTTGAGTTAGATTTGAAGTTTGGGTAAGAATGGGTGGATTTTCAGGCACTTTAAACCTTTCAGTTTTCAGAGCATATTCTTCTCCTTCCCTTCGAACTCCATGCCTCTCTTCATGTATCTCCAACACATTGAAGACTTGCTCCAATGTCATAGAATCTGGATCATTAGTGAATTGTCATTCTACAGGTGCAATGCTTGCTTCAAACCTTAAAGGTAATCTGCTCAAGAACTTGTCCACTAATCTGACAGAACTTGTATTTTCTCCAAACTGATAGCTAATTCTATCAGTTGATTTGATTAGCGGATTACATTAGTTGTTTGTCATTTGATGTTTGGAAAAATTAGCTGTTTAGTATTAACTGTTTATGTGTAAAATGCTTTATGAGGACATGACCTTAAAAAAATTATATGGGTATAACTATTATATATCTTAGCATTTCGTTGAATATTCTTATAGAAATTTAGATTTTAGATATTTAATTCTACAAAAATCAAGTTTATAAATCTAATAAAAAATAATAATAATAATAATAATAATAATAATAATAATAATAATAATAATAATAATAATAAAACAACAATAACAACAACAACAATACTAACAACAACAACAAAAACAACAACAACAACAACAACAATAATAATAATAATAATCCAACTTTAAATTTTCTATTAATATGAATGATGTAGCGTGCTACATCATATTAATATTTATATATAATTTATATGAATTTTATTATTTAATAAATTAAAATAACTCATAAGGACATGATTTTAAAAATTTATAAGATCAAGATTAAATATTTAATTTTACAAAATTAAAAATTTGACAATAATAAAATAGAAAAAATTAAATTTTACAAAAATTTACAAATATTTGGTGCATAATTCGTAAGCATAACATAGTGGTTATGCTTATGACATATGGTTGATATTTAGAGGGTTACATATGTTGGTCGAATAAGTCCTCAACAACTTAAGAAGAAAATGAAATGGTTGATGTTTTAGCATGTCATGGTGAGGCAGCAGTGTGGAAAGTGCAAGCGTAGGTGGTTGGCAGAATTGGTTTTTCACTTGTCATAAACAGCTGTTTATATGAAAACTCTGCTATTGTGTAGCTTTTCAAAAGCTTTTTGGGATAAATAAGTTACTTATTCTCTTCTTACCAAACAAGAATTTCAGTAGTTTGAAATGGTTAAACAACGGAAAGACTTGAATCAGTTAAAAAGTAACTAATTCTTTATTCACCAAGCGCAGTCTAAATCTTGCATGAAGTTAGAAAATATTGGACTATTCTACTTTAATTGTCCGGTTAACAATTCTGCAAGAATATTGGGGTTGATCCCTCTAAATTTGAGTACGACTCAAAACTCGATTAATGCAAGCTAGTTCATTAATTTTAAATCTGATCTAATAGATTCCATCGTGAACATGTTGTCAATTCAAGGGACATAATATAAAGAGAAAGTGATTGGGCTCGTCGTTGTTGTTAACGTTGGTACATGCAATTATTATTCATATATGGAATTCATATGAAACCGTGTCTTCTTTTCTAAAGAAGAAGAGAGCCACTTTGTGTGGGGAAGGTGGGCGTTGGCGGTGTGGGATGACATGTTCATGTTAGGGCCAATATACATTGTTTAGTATATGCTATGAATTGACTTTGTCGGACTAATTGTCTGCTACTCATTTCACTACATCTCATTTCATCAAGGGATGGCATTTGAACCTAGCCTGACTTGGCCTGATTTAGTCTGATTCAAGATTTAATGGCTCAAGTTTGAGTTGATCGAACTCCAAGTTAGTCTAAGATTAGGCTCAAGCTTGTGTTGTCCAAGCTCAAAACCTAACAATTATAATAAAATAATATTGTTTTATATAAAATGATGTTTTTTATTTTTTGTTAACTCAACTTAACTGGTTCCTTTTTATTTTTAATTTTAAAAATATAAAAAATCAAATCAGGTTGAGTTGAATAGGGCTAGGCTCTAATAGGTCAGTTTTTATTTTTATTTTAAAAATACAAAAATTAGACTAGATTCAGTTGAGTCAAACTTGAGCTTTGAACCGACTATCTTGGGCCAAGGCATCTCAAGCTTCATAGAGTCTCGGGCTGAACCCAAGCTCAAGCAAAAGCTCCGGCCCAAGTCCAAGCCCGATTAATTATTATTCTTATTTTTTTCCCTCCATTCACTTGCATGATGTAATTGTTCTAACATATGATTAGGGACCTTGATGGATTGGGTTGGACTAGGCCAATGCTCAAGCCTAATTAAAATCCAATAAAACTCCAAGTTCAAGGATGTCATTTTAGTCTTAAATTTAAGTAATTATACTAAAAGGGTGTAGTTTTACGAAGGAATTCAATTTGTTTAGGTTGACGAAACTAGACTTCAAGTCAACCCTTCTAACCTAAACTCAACTAGTTATGACAACAGATCAAGCCAAGTCGGACTCATCCAAGTCTGAGCTTGGCTTAAAATTATATTTTTGTATTTGAACTTAAGTTTGAAATTTGATTAATTTTTTTTAATTTTTAAAAAAATTAAAATGACATCATTTTATTTAAAAATTTTGGGCATCGAGTTTAAAGCATAGTTAGGCAACCCGAATTTAAGTCTGACTCAGAGCTTTAAATTTTCAAAAAAATAAAGTCCAAGCTCAATCTATAACGTTTTTTGAGTTATAACCCAAAACGTTATAGGCTCAATCTAGCTCACAATTGAATTGAACGAACAATTTGAGTTTTTAATTATTGATTATTATTTATTTAAGGAATATTAATTTATATTTTTAAATTTTTTTACCAAATTAATATTTTTTTAAGAAAGGTCACACAAAGAAATGAGGATATAATTGTCTTACTCTAAAAAAGTAAGAATCTGTACTAATCAGTGATTGCCTAAACATAAAATAAATGAGAAATGATCCTTTGTCCTATCTATCATGTCCCAACTTTATCCAACTTCATCTCAACCATTTATTTTTGTAGATCTTACAAAAATAAATTGTTGAGATGAAATAGAACATAATAGGATAGGATAGAAGTGATGAAGATATGAGAGGAAATAAATAGGAGGACATATGACTCGTGACCAATGAGCAATTGACAAGTTTTGTTTATCTTTGGGTGGCCGGATACCTTTTGTGGATTGTGTGCATGGTTGTTCCTGGATATGAGCTGCACGTGATTAGTGCCCCACATATGACTAATACCGTTCAAGTTCTGGAATCATGCCGACAAGGAAGGAGCCATTCTTGTGTTGCGTTTGTGTTATGTTTGAGTTTACCCCATATTTTTTTGCTTTTTTTTCTAACATGCTTTTGTCATAACTAAAACTCTATTATCTTAATCAGGGATTTATTGAAATTAATGATTCTAATACCAAAGTTTCTAAATTGTGTATAAAACTATAGTTTCAGTCATATTACATAGAGTTATTAATGAGCTGGACTAGATTTAGATAGTATCTAGTTCAAACTGACTCAACCTTTATATGTGATTTGAATTCGATCTGAAGATGATATCATTTTTGTTTTTACATTAAGGTTAATATGTAGATTTGTACCTAAGAAACAACACTCTATCACTTGAACATATAGGTATGGAACACCAAGTTGAAAGCCATTTTCTATAGAAAGAACTGAACATGAATGTTTTAAGAGGTATGAGCTTGTGTGGCTTATAAGGTGTATGTCTCAAAGTGGCAGCTGGAATTGGCTTGACGAGCATAAGAACAAACACAAATTCAGTAATAAGCCATAAGTGTTTAAATGGTCAGTAACTAGAAGCAAACACCAAACGTTTCACATAAAAAGAAAGAACACGTGCCAAAAACAACTTATTGGCAATTCCTAATCATATTTAAATACCTCAATTGTGAAAAACCTCAAAGGCATGTTACTCATAAGAACATTTAAAGCAATAATTATCATTTTAATTCTTCATCCCAACAGTCGGCATTAACTCTTATGTTCTCTTCATTTCTTTTGATCTAAACCTCTTTATAGAGATTAAAGAATCTCTATTTCACCTTCTTCCTGAAATCAAATGTCCAATTATTAAAGTATAAGTTCTAATAGTCAATCGATAATGCAAAATCTAAAAATGATTGTAATACAAATCTTACCTCGTCAAGCACACATCCAATATGAGCAGTGTAGTAGCATTTCTTGCAACAATAAGCAGCATGTTTTTGATTCCTCAAATTCTCACAAGCATAACAGTAATATTCATCTCGTCCTTCTTCATTAATTGAATCCATTAAAGTAAGGGGATGAACATGACACACGCTCTTAACATTTTTTGGTATTGACATGCACTCAATGTGTAGGTTAAGAGCACACTCCAAACATCGGTAAAAAGATGCATTACAGTCTTGTTTACACTTGTCGCATTTACACCAATATCGCTTCCCATAATTTGTATCTTCAGCCACAAAGCAGAAAAGTTTGTGCTCGTGACACTTATGTTGAAGACTAGATGTTAGGTACTTGACACATTTTGTATCAAGCGCAAAATCACCTTCTGCACACTCATAACCAATATTTGAAGAATTTGAGCAAGCTTTGCAAAAAACTTTTCCGTCCTTAAAGTGCAGGGGATGTTGGATGTGAAAGGGATGTTGAATATACTGGGGTTGGAGTTCGTGAAAGCAGGATTCATGAAGAAAAAAGTCACATGAATAACAACAGTAAGTTGGACCTGAAATTAGAAGCCAACATGCTGGGCAATCAACGTCAAGTTTCTCAGAAATAAAGGCAAATCTAAGTTTATGGTTGTGGGAGAAATGTGAAAATCCAACTTTACTCCCATTATCATTCAACTCTTGGTAATGGTTTCCAGTGGAAGGGATTTCTTGAGCACACATTCTGTCGAGGGAAAAACTACATTCTTCACAGTGGTAACACATGTCACTTTCATGGTAGACTTGACATCCATCACATATAAATATTTTGATAAACTGTCCTCCTTGGATAGAAAGAGGGTGTTCATGAAGATTGTGTTTTATTTTTGAGGGCAATTTTGCACATTCCTTATGCAAATCAATACGACAAAACGAGCATTCATAGCGTGGACTGTCTATTAACTCCTCACATAGATAGCATAAGAAGCAAGGTGTATCTTCAAAATAGTTCAAAATATGATCGTTAAATTTGTCTTTAATCTGCATAAAGGAAAAAAAGATAGAGAAATATAAGTTTAAGTTAATTACAATAATCATTTTTCATAATTAATATTATTCTTTTTAACATATCTTCTATCATTTTAATTTTATCAAAAGAGTTCTTGTGCATGATATTATTTAGTTAGATATATCATTTTTATGTTATTTTATAATCTATAACATTATAAATCAATGCATTGTAATTAATATGAATTTTAAATTTAATATATTTATTTTATATTATAATTTAATAATTGGTAAAATATGAGAACTTGTATATATTTAATTAATTACATCACTTTAATAAAAATTGATATTGTAGAAAATTATTTTAAAACATAGTTCAATACTAAAAGATAATAATATAAAAGAAAATTGATTTATGAAACTGAAAAGAATACCAAATGGATTTGTATCTATATTATTGATAGTTTAGGGTAAAGTAGTAGTTTAATATACTTTTTTCATTGAATTCACATTTTATTTAATCTATTTATTATATAAATGACTAGTAAATTTTTGTGCCTATCATACCATAATAAAATGTGGCACTAGTTTATAGATACTTACCAGGAGTTGTTTCATGCACCGTGGGCTAATTGAACGATTACACAAGTCAAGGTTATTATCTTCTTCGTCATCTTCCTTTGCTATGTAGTTCTGCTCAATTTCAGTTGATAATACACATTCAATGTGAGCTGTGAAAATATGACCCGTATTAACACACTGTTGACATGAATAAGCATGATATTTTGGATTCCTCTTGTTCTCGCAAGTATAGCAATAATACTGATCTTTAGATTCGTCAATGTCATCCTCTGTTAATGGATCCATGAGAGTTAGAGGATGAATATGAGAATCATGCTTCACTTCTTTTGGAATTCCAATGCATTCCATATGAAAATATGCCTTGCATTCCAAACAAATGTAGAGTGGTCCTCGCAATCCTCATTGCAAATGTTGCATTCAAATTCTCTCAATTTGGCGCCACAAAGTAATAGAGGTTGTGTTTGTGGTATTCTTTATTCTTGAGTGCAGATATTACCCCCAAATGATTGATGACACATTCGGTATCAAGCAAAAAGGAACTACACAAATGACATCGGTACCTCAGCGACTTTACATCATTGCCACAAGCTGCACAAAGCCAATCAGAATTTTCTGGGAAAAGATTGTGAAAAGGATGAAAAGGGTGTTGTATTATTCGTGGCATTTCGGCACAAGATTTATGCAAATACACTGAACATTCAAGGCAACCGTAACCTGGGCCTTTAAATGGCAATCCGCATCCTTCACATCGTAGATCAATGTAATTAGAACAATTGAAGAAACTTAGCAGATGTGGATCGTGGTTAAAATACCTAATTTGGGTCTTCACCTCATCTCCAATTGATCTTTGAATCGTAGTATCTATCAGAAAAGCACATTTAAAATCAATTTTGAAGTCACATTCTTTGCAACTTGCTATAAAACTGCCATTGCACAAATCTCTGCACTGATCACAGATGAACTTCCCACCATGATATTGAATAGAAACGGGGTGATGCGAGTGGCAAGGGTCTTGTACTTCACATTCTTGTTGGGTAATCTCTACGCATCTCTTATGAAGAAGGTAGAAATCACATTCAATGCAACAATACGCTAGATCCACTATTTCCCTTTCACATAGTCTGCAAGTGCAAGTAGTCCATTTCTTTATGGATCTGGAATTGACAAGGAAGAGCGTATGACGATGACTGTCATGGGAAATCTGAGTTTTTGTATCTGGAGAAAGTGGGGCTGTGATTTGTTGGAGGTCAGCGTTATCTGGTGGAAGAGCACATTCTAAATCCAGCTTCAACCTGCACTCTGAGCATTCGTAATAGTTAGAAAATCTTATGATATCCCTGCACCCTTCACAAATATATTCCTCGTGGTTACTGAAGTTAAAAGAGAAGTGTTTTGGAGTTTGAAGGGTTAGAGAATGATCCTGTTGCAAGTGTAGGGATGAGCTCGTATCTCACGAGGTAAAGAAGCACAGAATTTGTGGACCCAGATGCCATCACAAATTTCACAGAAATATGCAGGACCATCATCCACGATTTTGAGACAGACACGGCACTCAGGATAGTCTTCTTCATCATCAGACTCTGCATAGTCTTCTTCATCATCTACCTTTCTTCTATTTCTTTCATCTCGTTTGAAAAACTTGAACAAAATATGGAAAAAATTCTCCTTGTTTTGATCACAAAAGGTCAAGACGTGATGATGCTGAAATTGAATCTCCATTATCAGCAGTTCAAACTGATTGTGATTGATGAGAAGGGGAAAGAAAGTGAAGGGTTTACAAGTCAATTGGGAAAGTTTTCCAAAAGACTGCCGCTCCAAGCACACCAAGAGAGTTTTAGAAGTGGCGATAGGCTGTCCACACCTCGCTTCTATAATAATTTTTGTCAAGATAAAGTAAAATCTTAATACTAAACAACAGATCCAAAACAGAGCAAAGAAAGGCTTATTGGAAATAAAAGATCTAAACCTCTTTGTAGGGATTAAAGAACCTCTCGTTAAAGAATCTCTAATTCATCAAATATGTAAAATCAAAAATCTAAGACAGATTAATTATATCAACATAATTATTATGAGTTCATTGTATAAAATTGGAACAAACCAATACTAGTTCATGCAAATACTTCCTGCCACCTCATAAAAACAAATAGGGTCACTCTCATTTAAGAACGAAATTGAACAAAGCATTGCCAGATTAGAGGAGATAATGCTTATTGATCCTAATTGTACAAGGGGATGACATAATCAATGGCACTTGTTAAGTTTTGTCTTCTTTCCTCGGATTGATTCATCGTAGCTTTTCAAAAGACTCTGCTGCGGAACGTACTGTCGCATAGAATGCAGTTATAAGGCAAAGACAATTCCTTTCACATTATTAATAAACAAAAAAAAAAGCAACTATTACTTTATGTTGCATAAGCCTTTCTTTAATAGTTTTCCAAAATTTTGTTAAAATGTTACTTGAACGTTTAAGATTAATGTTCATATTTTTAAAATATTAGAAAAAATTTAATAAATAGAAAATTTAACAAAAGTAAAATTTAATAAAGATATTATTTTATGTAAAGGTTTTAAGTTTCAGACTTATGTAACATAAAGTAATGATTGCTTTTTACTTTTGTTTATTAATAGCTTTGCGTAACATTACATTACTATGATGCTTGTAACAGTTTGAGAGCCGGAGCCAAAACATGTTGCTTATTGTTGCAAGAAATGTCAGTATACTGCTCGCATTGGATGTGTGTTGAAGATTGTGGATGGTAAGAGCTGGAATTCTTCAAACTTCAACAAGACCCGAACTTCAGGTTTGCTCCAAGCTCCAACCTTTGAAGAAGAACAGAGCCTTTAAAACTTTAGTAGGATGAACTGAACTTCAATAGATCCTTCCAGTCTGCTTAAGTCTAAAGCTTGAAGATGGATTAGAATCTCCAACAGCTATTCCTGAACAAGATGATTTGCTCCACAAGATGATTTTTAGAAAATCAGCATTAATCCTTTGTATACTAAATGTGTTGTCTGTAAAACAATGTTCTCTCAATGTATCTCACAAGTGTTTATATGGCTTCTTGATTTTCTGTGTATATAAAGTTTGATGTATAAAGACTATGAGTTTTTCATTCCTTCATAAATGGAAATCTTCACTTTCAGATTAGCTTCATTCCATTCTTTGGAATATTTTCAACTCAACTCTCAACACACACTTTTATAATAACTCAAAATTGACAGCAAAAGCAAAAATCACTCACAGAAGTAGATGAAGAGAAGATATGAATTTCATATATGCTGCTACTGTTCTATCACATTCGAAGGTGAATTTTTTTGGAGCTTTTCAAGTTAGCTCTCACACCTTTCTGCTTGCTTACAACAATGACTCAAAATGAAAGATGAAAAACAACTAAAGAGCAAGATTTTGGCAAGTTTCTTGCTCTCATTGGTTCAACAGGTACAAAAGCATTTCTATTGGTTGATGCATTAACAAAACTGACATTGTGATCTCCTAATGGTTTAAAGCTGCGAAAAGTAAAAAAAAAAACAAAAGATGTTCGAAAAATATGGGAACAAAAGCTGATGCTCGACTTCATTTCTTCAATGCCAATTGTTGCTTTGACTTTAAATTCCTCTGCTTCATTGACTTGTAGGACTTCTCTTCAATTGCTTCAGGTTTTTTTGCTTCAGAGGTTTACTTCAGAATTTGATAACTCTGCTTCAGGCTTTTGCTTCAGCTGATGTAAAACAGCTCTACACTTGCTGCACATCTTTAGATTCTTCAGCCTTCCTTTGCATGTGGCTTCATTCTTCTCATTTATCTTGATTTGATCTCCAATCCTACACTGATTTTCAACCATTCGGATTCTGTTCTTTGGATCCAAACATTTTTTAATTGCTACCAAAATCATCATCTCTAGCTTCCTTTTAAATACTGAAATCCTGTTCTTCATTCTACTTCTCTTCTTCACTCTCATGGATTGTGCAAATTCCTCCACAAATTTCAACATGGCAGGCTGCATGAAACAACATAAGTCAACAGCTCCTCCTTTGTTTTGTGCAGCCTGCATTCCTATCAATTTTCTCAAGGATTCAAATCTCCATCTTGGTAATGCCTTAGTGAACAAATCAACAAGTTGGAAATTCGATCTGCAGAATGCCATTTTGATTTCCCTCTCTTCAATCAATTCTCTAACATAATGGTACTTCACCTTCATGGGCTTGGTTCTCACATGATCAGATGAATTTTCAGCCATTGAAATGGCAGTACTTGAATCACAATAGATTGTTACACAATTGTCCTTCAATTCACCCATATCCTTCAAAATTTTCTTCAACCGTTGGGCTTGTTTGGCAAGCATATTCACTGCTACATATTCAGCTTCAGCTGATGATTGTGCTACACTCTTTGCTTTTTTGAACACCAAGCAAAAATTCCTGAACCCAAGCTATAACAATATCCACTTCATTACTTCCAGCATAGCTTGCATCACTAAACATATACAACTCTACCTTTTCTCCTTTTCCAAACCAGATTCCATGATCAACCGCATGCTTCACATATCTCAAAATTCTTCTAGCATATAAAGCATGTTGTTTTGAAGGATTTTGATTGAAACCAGCCATTATATTTGAGAACATGCAATATTGAGTCTTGAAGCACACAAATACATTAAGGAACCAATCATACTTCTATAATAAGTCACATCAAATCGCTCACCTAATTTTGTAGTTTCCAACTTCAGTTGATGTTCCATGGGAGTTGACATGCCACTGCTATCTTTCAAATTGAACTTCTCAATTAACTCTTCTTCATATTTCCTTTGATGAATAAATATCACATCCTTCCTTTGATCAATCTCCAATCCTAGGAAATAACTCATATTCCCTAGGTCTGTCATTTCGAATTCTGACTTCATCAACTCTTTGAAGTTCTCCACCAGCTTCTCTTTAGTTCCAATTATAAGCAAGTCGTCTACATATAATAAGCAGATCAGTTTTCCTTCTTTATCACCCTTCACGTACAATGTAGCTTCACTTTTTCTTCTCATAAATCCATTCTATAGCAAGTAGCTATTAATTCCTGAATAGCTCTTGGAGCTTGTTTTAAACCATAAAGGTCCTTCACCAACTTGTAAACCTTTTGCTCTTGTCCCTCTTTCACATAGCCTTTGGGTTGCTTTAAGTATACATCTTAATTCAACATCCCATTGAGAAATGCACTCTTCACATCCATTTGATGCACTTTCCATCCATTATTCGCTCCTAATACCAACAACAATCTCACAGTGTCAAGTCTAGCTACTGGTGCATAAGTCTCAGTGTAATCCACCCCATATTCTTATTTATATCCCCTCACAACCAATCTAGCTTTCTGCTTATTAATAGATCCATCTGGGTTGAGCTTAGATTTATAAATCCACTTCGAGTCGACCACTTTAGTTGTTGGAGTAGGCAGATCCACTAGCATCCAAGTGCCATTTCCTCTATTGCTTTTATCTCTTCATCCATTGGACCTTTCCATACTCCTTGTTTAATTGCTTGGTTGTATGTCTTCGGTTCAACTCCTGCAGACATGGCATATTCGGATACCATGTGTGCATCTTCTGGTTCTTCTTCCTTTGCATTGTCATACCTGAAATCAAACAAAGAGTTAGTTTCATTGTAAATTGAGGCCAGATCTCTTGTTTTGTGGGCACTATCTGAGCTTGAAGTCTCCTCCTAAATTTCTGAGCTTGAGTCATCACTTCTTGAACTAGCTAATGTCTCCCCTTGATTTCCTTCCTCTTTAAAATTAATGGAATCTTTAGATGCTATCACTTCATCATATGGTTCTTCTCTTACAACTTCTTCAATAAGTGGTTCATTCATTGATATCTCAATGCTAACTCCTCCTGACTTCTTCACTGAATGCTCTTCCCATTTCCATCATTCATTCTCAACAAATTTTAGATCTCTAGACACAAACATTTTCTTAGTTTCAGGATTGTATATTCTATACCATTTGGATTCTACACTATATCCCATCATTACTCCTTTTATTGTTTTCTCATCTAACTTTGTTCTTTTTGCTTTTTAGTTTTATGTAGGCAACACATCCGAATACCCTTAAATGATTCACCCTTGGTTTAACTCCAAACCAAGCTTCGAATGGTGTTTTCTCCTTCAAAGCTCTAGTCTTCATTCATTTTGCACACGACGTAAGTAAAACATGCTTTAGGCCAAAATCTCCTTGGAACCTTCATGCCAAACATCATAGCCTTGGCCATCTCCACAATTGATCTATTCTTCCTCTTTGAAACTCCATTCTGCTGAGGTGAATAGGCAACTGAAAACTAATGAAAAATTTCTTCCTTTTTGAAGTAATTATTCATCTCATTTAAAATGTATTCCCCTCCTCTATCACTTCTCAAGCATCTCAATTTATTTCCACATTGACCTTTAGCTTCAGCCGTCCATACTTTGAATATGTCAAACACTTGATCTTCACTTTTCATGAAGTAAATCCATGAATATCTTGACATATCATCAATGAACTCCACATAATACCTAATTCCTCCAACAGATGGTGTCTCCATTGGTCCACAAACATTAGTGTGTACCAATTGCAATTTCTCTGTAGCTCTCCAATCACTTGTTGGAAATGGTAATACATGACTCTTGCCATTTGCACAAGCCTCACACATGGATTTCAACTTACTGCTCAATTGTGGTATACCATGAACCAAGCCTTTCTTCTGCATATCAATGACATAATCCAAATTTGCATGTCCATATCTTCCATGCCATAGTTAAGTCATCTTTTTCAATGAGAGAGCAGCAAATGCTCCATCCACTTCTTGCATTTTAATCTTGAAAACTCTGTTAATCATTGGATCTTTATGCATTAGTTCACCTTGGTCATTGAAAATCCTGCATATTTCATCTTCAAAATACACCTTATACTTCCTCTCCAATAGCTGACCAACACTGATCAAGTTTTGATCAAGTTCAAGAATGTAATACACTTCATCAAGGATTGTATTTCCAGTCTTAGTTCCTAGTTCCACAACCCCCTTCCACAATACTGGTATGATCTCACCATTTCCAATCTTCACCACTGTGTTTATGTTTGTGCCCTTCTTCACAAATGCTTCTCTTCTTCTTGTCATGTGGTTTGAACATCCACTGTCCACTAGCCATTCACCTTCTTTCTCCTCCTTTGCTTCAGCTATGCATATCTCTACATCAGGGTCATCATTTTTGGTTTTATAACAAGCTTCCACCACAAAAACACTTTCTTCTATCACTGGTTTTTATGTTGCTTTGCTAGTATGAGATGAACTAAGATGATTGTTTGAAGGATTATCTTGGTGATTTGGACTGGTTTCTGAAAGTTATTGGGATAATGAGTTGTTCACAGAATAAATATTTTGTGGCTGTTGGTTTAATGTTTGTGTATGAATCGAATGGTATGGAATTTGGTGGGTATAAGCTAATTGGGATGCATATGGTTGAGTTGTTTGTAATTGAGGTGAATGAGCTTGAGTCATTAAAGGCTAAGAGGTAAATGGTGGTGGATACGATGCATTTTCAGAATTTGCAACATAATGAGCTTGGAAAATTTGTGATCTAGGAACAGTTTGGTAAGATTGAGGTGGAATTGGAATTTGACTTGATGAAGTCGCTTGCTTATGTAAAGGATGGATTGTTAGTGGTTTACCAAAGACGGGGCTTTGAGGATTTTGTTGCTCATTCAACCATTTCTCATAACGTACCCTCTTTGAGTGTCCTCTTTTTCTGCAATGTATACAATCCACATTTTCATTCCAAAAGCATTCTTCAGTAGCATGATTTGTCTTCCCATAAAACTTGCAACTTGGAAAGATTCCCCACCTTGAAGTTCTAGATCCACTCTGCACTTAGTTTGAATTGTTTCCAGTATATTGGTTTGTAGCTGATATATGCTTAATTGTTGATATTTTTAATTGTTTTCACTTAGCGATTATTGATATAAAAATGTTTAAAATACTCACTTTAATTTATATTTGATTTTAGGTATAATTTGGAAGCAATTAAATTAAAGTGAGTCGAAAGTACTGCATTTAGGTTATTTTCTGAAGATTCATTTTCACTTGTCTTCGTCGAACAAAAATGATAAATATTGGAGCAAGAAAAGATAAAAGAAAACATAAAAATCATGGAATAGGGCTGCTGAAAATCATGACTTGTGTGCATGAAATTTGCATGTAATTATGTGAATTATTAGCAACACAGTTGAAGCAAGAAGGGGAGCTAAACGGCAGCACACAGGACAGGTGTAAGGGACACGCAGGAGCACGACGTCGCACAAGGAAGGGCACATTTAATTGAAAAAAAATCATTGTTGCAGGAAAAGGAGAGGAACGACGACGCAGAGGCAAAAACGCAAATGCCAGTAGGCGTTAAGGAGCAAAACAGCGTGAAGGGTTTTAAACATTTGATTGAGAGACTCTTATTGGTCCCATCAAGCTACAGAGACTGAAGAAGCTTGAGGAATAAAACAGCAGCAGGCGGCGCACAACACTGGAGGCGCTTCAGGCGTGAAGATTGCTGCAGCTTGGAGCTAGTCGGCTAGGCTGGGAAATGCACATTGGAGAGCTTCACGTGGAGGACAGCGCACGTAGCAGGCACAAGAGAGGAGAGCCAAAGGTTTTAGTTGATGTGTGACCTTTATTGGTCACATCATCAACAGTGAGAGGGAAGCACAGCAGCGGCTGTGAGAAGAATGAAACGCTGAGGAGTGTGTGGCTTGGCCGGTGGGCAGCAGTTTTTGGTGAAGGTTTAATTTCAATTTTAATTTGTTAATTTTAGCTTTAGTTGATAGAGATTAGAATTATGTGTGGCTAAGTTTTTAATCTAGACAAGGTACTTTACGTTTGATGCATATAGTTCGTGAGACTCTCGTGGTTTAATTGTTTTCGTGAATTCTTTATGTTTATTTAATCTCTGCGCTTAATCGATTAATTATTGTTGAGTTTGTTGATTAATGAGGCTTGTTAATTAATTAACTTAATAATAAATTGCCGAATAGATTAGTTAATCCGTGATTCTTTGTCATCGGTGGCGAATTAATTTCAATTAAGAGGTTAATGGGATTAAATAATTTAGTCTAAATAGATTGCGGGTGTCCGATTCTGTTGGCTAAGACGAGGGTCCATTCGAGCCTTTAGCCGCCATAGATTATATTCTGCGGAGCTTTACTTGGGAATAGTCTAATTGGTTAGGGTAATAATCTGCGGAGCTTTACTCGGGGTTATCAAATAATTACGAATGGATTGGTAGATTTGTGCTGTTCACGGTCTGCTATAACTTTGTCCATAGGAATGAACAAAATTCATATTTTTGAGTCTATGATCGAATTATAGTATCAAACGGGAGAGTACCTTGACTAGGCTTTTCTTTATATTGTTTTCAATCTTTATTTTTAATTTCCTTCGACGTGATTTCGTGTTTTAAAATCAATCATCCCCAAATCAACTCTCTTTATATTTTTATTTTATTTTTATTTTTTATTTCACACAAATAAATAATTACTTCATTGGTCTCTGTGGTTCAGACCTATTCACCACTTTACTCGCTTAAGTGTTCTAGAGTAGGAATTTATTTTTGTTGGTTTGACACGCCATCAGTAGCTTGGTAGTTTTAGGAATGATTCAAGTAAGGCAATTGATTAGGGAATGGTGTTTGAGGGTATATCGGATGTAATTGATATTGCATTTAGTTTTGATGATAAATCTGATTTTAAGGATATGAAGATTGGTAAGGATTTTGAGTGTTTTGAGGTTGGTTCTATAAGTGTAAAGGCATCTAAGGTTAGACAACATTTGAATCAAGGCGGTTTTGAGTTAGATTTGAAGTTTGGGTAAGAATGGGTAGATTTTCAGGCACTTTAAACCTTTCAGTTTTCAGAGCATATTCTTCTCCTTCCCTTCGAACTCCATGCCTCTCTTCATGCATCTCCAACACATTGAAGACTTGCTCCAATGTCATAGAATCTGGATCATTAGTGAATTGTCATTCTACAGGTGCAATGCTTGCTTCAAACCTCAAAGGTAATCTGCTCAAGAACTTGTCCACTAATCTGTCAGAACTTTTATTTTCTCCAAATTGATAGCTAATTCTATCAGTTGATTTGATTAGCGGATTACATTAGTTGTTTGTCATTTGATGTTTGGTAAAATTAGTTGTTTAGTATTAATTGTTTATGTGTAAAATGCTTTATGAGGACATGACCTTAAAAAAATTATATGGGTATAAATATTATATATCTTAGCATTTCGTTGAATATTCTTATAGGAATTTAGATTTTAGATATTTAATTCTACAAAATCAAGTTTATAAATCTAATAAAAACATAATAATAATAATAATAATAATAATAATAATAATAATAATAATAATAATAATAATAATAATAATAATAATAATAATAATAACAACAATAACAACAACAACAATAACAATAACAATAATAACAACAACAACAACAACAACAACAACAACAATAATAATAATAATAATAATAATCCAACTTTAAATTTTCTATTAATATGAATGATGTAGCGTGCTACATCATATTAATATTTATATATAATTTATATGAATTTTATTATTTAATAAATTAAAATAACTCATAAGGACATGATTTTAAAAATTTATAAGATCAAAATTAAATATTTAATTTTACAAAATTAAAAATTTGACAATAATAAAATAGAACAAAATTAAATTTTACAAAAATATTACAAATATTTGGTGCATAATTCGTAAGCATAACATAGTGGTTATGCTTATGACATATGGTTGATATTTAGAGAGTTGTATATGTTGGTCGAATAAGTCCTCAACAACTTAAGAAGAAAATGAAATGGTTGACGTTTTAGCATGTCATGGTGAGGCAGCAGAGTGGAAAGTGCAAGCGTAGGAGGTTGGCAGAATTGGTTTTTCACTTGTCATAAACAGCTGTTTATATGAAAACTCTGCTATTGTGTAGCTTTTCAAAAGCTTTTTGGGATAAATAAGTTACTTATTCTCTTCTTACCAAGCGCAGTCTAAATCTTGCATGAAGTTAGAAAATATTGGACTATTCTACTTTAATTGTCCGGTTAACAATTCTGCAAGAATATTGGGGTTGATCCCTCTAAATTTGAGTACGACTCAAAACTCGATTAATGCAAGCTAGTTCATTAATTTTAAATCTGATCTAATAGATTCCATCGTGAACATGTTGTCAATTCAAGGGACATAATATAAAGAGAATAAAAAGTAAAAGACATGCATGCAGATGAACAAGAACTTTGGTTGAGTTGTGTGTATCACGACACATACAAAAGCGAAAGTGATTGGGTTCGTCGTTGTTGTTAACGTTGGTACATGCAATTATTATTCATATACGGAATTCATATGAAACCGTGTCTTCTTTTTCTAAAGAACAAAGAGAGCCACTTTGTGTGGGGAAGGTGGGCGTTGGCGGTGGGGGATGACATGTTCATGTTAGGGCCAATATACATTGTTTAGTATATACTATGAACTGATTTTGTCGGACTAATTGTCTGCTACTCATTTCACTACATCTCATTTCGTCCAGGGATGGGAACCTAGCCTGATTTGGCCCGATTCAGTCTGATTCAAGATTTAGTGGCTCAAGTTTGAGTTGATTGAACCCCAAGTCAGTCTAAGGTTAGGCTCAGGTTTGTGCTGCCCAAGCTCAAAGCCTAACAATTATAAGAAAAATAATATTGTTTATACAAAAAGGTGTTTTTTATTTTTTACTGACTCAACTTAACTGGTCCCTTTTTTATTTTTAATTTTAAAAATATAAAAAATCAAATCAGGTCGAGTTGAATAGGGCTAGGCTCTAATAGGTCAGTTTTTTATTTTTATTTTAAAAATATAAAAATTAGAATAGGTTCAGTTGAGTCGAACTTGAGCTTTGAATCGACTATCTTAGGCCGAGGCACCTCAAGCTTCATAGAGTCTCGGGCTGAACCCAAGCTCAAGCAAAAGCTCTGGCCCAAGTCCAAGCCCGATTAATTATTATTCTTTTTTTTTTTCCCTCCATTCACTTGCATGATGTAATTGTTCTAACATATAATTAGGGACCTTGATGGATTGGGTTGGACTAGGCCAATACTCAAGCCTAATTAAAATCCAATAAAACTCCAAGTTCAAATTGTAGGGATATCATTTTAGTCTTAAATTTAAGTAATTATACTAAAAGGGTGTAGTTTTATGAAGGAATTCAATTTGTTTAGGTTGTCCAATATGGACTTCAAGTCAACACTCAACTAGTTATGACAACAGATCAAGCCAAGTCGGACTCATCCAAGTCTGAGCTTGGCTTAAAATTCTATTTTTGTATTTGAACTTAGTTCGAAATTTGATTAAATTTATTTTTAATTTTTAAAAAATTTAAAATGACACCATTTAATTTAAAATTTTTGGGCATCAAGTTTAAAGCATAGTTAGATAACCCGAATTTAAGTCTGACTCAGAGCTTTAAATTTTCAAAAAAATAAAGTCCAAGCTCAATCTATAACGTTTTTTGAGTTATAACCCAAAACGTTATAAGCTCAATCTAGCTCACAGTTGAACTGAACGAACAATTTGACTTTTTAATTATTGATTATTATTTATTTAAGGAATATTAATTTCTATTTTTAAATTTTTTTACCAAATTAATATTTTTTTAAGAAAGGTCACACAAATAAATGAGGATATAATTGTCTTACTCTAAAAGAGTAAGAATCTGTACTAATCAATGATTGCCTAAACATAAAATAAATGGGAAATGATCCTTTGTCCCATCTATCATGTCCCAACTTTATCCCACTTCATCTCAACTATTTATTTTTGTAGATCTTACAAAAATAAATGGTTGAGATGAAATAGAACATAATTGGGATATGATAGAAGGGACAGAAGATATGAGAGGAAATAAATAGGAGGGACATATGACTCTGTGACCAATGAGAAATTGACAAGTTTTGTTTGTCTTTGGGTGGCCGGATACCTTTTGTGAATTGTGTGCATGGTTGTTCCTAGATATGAGTTGCACGTGATTAGTGCCCCACACATGACTAATACCATTCAAGTTCTGGAATCATGGCGACGTGGAAGGAGCCATTCTTGCGTTGCGTTTATGTTACGTTCGAGTTTAACCCATATTTTTTTGCTTTTTTTCTAATATGCTTTTGTCATAACTAAAACTCTATTATCTTAATTAGGGATATATTGAAATTAATGATTTTAATACCAAAGTTTCTAAATTGTGTATAAAACTATAGTTTCAGTCATATTACATAAAGAGTTACCAATGAGCTAGACTAGATTTAGGTAGTATCTAGTTCAAACTGACTGAACCTTTATATGTGATTTGAGTTCGGTCTGAAGATGATATCATTTTTGTTTTTACATTAAGGTTAATCTGTAGATTTGTACCGAAGAAACAACACTCTATCACTTGAACATATAGGTATGGAACACCGAGTTGAAAGCCATTTTCTATAGAAAAAACTAAACATGAATGTTTTAAGAGGTATGAGCTTATGTGGCTGATAAGGTGTATGTCTCAAGTGGCTGGTGGAATTGGATTGACGAACATAAGAACAAACACAAATTCAGTAATAAGCCATAGTGTTTAAATGGTCAGTAACTAGAAGCAAACACCAAACGTTTCACATAAAAAGAAAGAACACGTGCCAAAAACAACTTATTGACAATTCCTAATCATGTTTAAATACCTCAATTGTGAAAAACCTCAAGGCATGTTGCTCATAAGAACATTTAAAGCAATAATTATCCTTTTAATTCTTCATCCCAACAGTCGGCATTAACTCTTATGTTCTCTTCATTTCTTTTGATCTAAACCTCTTTATAGAGATTAAAGAATCTCTATTTCACAATCCTCCTGAAATCAAATGTCCAATTATTAAAGTATAAGTTCTAATGGTCAATCGATAATGCAAAATCTAAAAATGATTGTAATACAAATCTTACCTCGTCAAGCACACATCCAATATGAGTAGTGTAATAGCATTTCTTGCAACAATAAGCAGCATGTTTTTGATTCCTCAAATTCTCACAAGCATAACAATAATACTCATCTCGTCCTTCTTCATTAATTGAATCCATTAAAGTACGGGGATGGCTATGGCACACGCTCTTAACATTCTTTGGTATTGACATGCACTCAATGTGTAAGTTAACATCACAATCCAAACAACGATAAAAAAAGTGGACCGCACCATTGGTCACAATGTTTGCACCTATAAAATAGGCTAGCATTTATATCTTTAGCCACAAAGCAGAAAAGTTTGTGCTCGCGACACTTATGTTGAAGACTAAATGTTAGGTACTTGACACATTTTGTATCAAGCGCAAAATCAGCTTCTGCACACACATAACCAATATCTGAAAAATTTGAGCAAGTTTTGCAAAACACTTTTCCAACCTTAAAATGCAGGGGATGTTGGATGTGAAAGGGATGCTGAATATATTGGGGTTGGAGTTCGTGAAAGCAAGATTCATGAAGAAAAAAGTCACATGAATAACAACAGTAAGTTGGACCTGAAATTTGAAGCCAACATGCTGAGCAATCCTGGAGTTGCTCATGAATAAAGGCAAATCTAAGTTTATGGTTATGGGAGAAATGTGAAAATCCAACTTTACTCCCATTATCATTCAACTTTCGGTAATGGTTGCCAGTGGAAAGGATTCCTTGAGCACACATCATGTCGAGGAAAAAACTACATTCTTCGCATCGATAACACATGTCCCTTCCATGGTAGACTTGACATCCATCACATATAAATCTTTTGAGAAAGTCTCCTCCTCGGAAAAATCTTTTGAAAAAGTCTCCTCCTCGGATAGAAAGAGGGTGTTCATGAAGATTGTGTTTTATTTTGGAGGGCAATTTTGCACATTCCTTATGCAATGAATTTCACAAAACGACCATTTATAGCATGGACAATTCGCTAACTCTTTACATAGATAGCATAAGAAGGAAGTTGTATCTTCAATCAAAATATGATCGTTAAATTTTTCTTCACTCTGCATAAAGGAAAAAAATAGAGAAATATAAGTTTAAGTTAATTACAATAACCATTTTCATAATTAATATTATTCTTTTAACATATCTTCTATCATTTTAATTTTATCAAAAGAGTTCTTGTACATGATATTATTTAGTTAGATATATCATTTTATGTTATTTTATAATCTATAATATTATAAATCAATGCATTGTAATTAATATGAATTTTAAATTTAATATATTTATTTTATATTATAATTTAATAATTGATAAAATATGAGAACTTGTATATATTTAATTAATTACATCACTTTAATAAAAGCGATATTGTAGAAAATTATTTTAAAACATAGTTCAATACTAAAAGATAATAATATAAAGAAAATTGATTTATGAAACTAAAAAGAATACCAATGGGATTTGTATCTATATTATTGATAGTTTAAAGTAAAGTAGTAGTTTAATATACTTTTTGCATTGAATTCACATTTTATTTATTCTATTTATTATATAATAAATTACTCGTAAATTTTTGTGCCTATCATACCATAATAAAATGTGGCACTAGTTTATAGATACTTACCAGGATTTGCCTTATGCACTGTGGGCTAATTGGACGATTAAACAAGTCAAGGTTATTATCTTCTTCATCATCTTCCTTTGCTACGTAGTAATGCTCAATTTCAGTTGACTACACAATACAACAAGCAAAAACAAAAAAGATGATAAAAATAGTTGAATAAGACAAAGAACTTAAATAAAATAGAAAAATAAAGAAGTTAAATTTTACCTTAGTTGATAATACACATTCAATGTGAGCTGTGAAAATATGACCCGTATTAGCACACTGTTGACATGAATAAGCATGATATCTTGGATTCCTCTTATTCTCACAAGTATAATAATAATACTGATCTTTAGATTCGTCAATGTCATCCTCTGTTAATGGATCTATGAGAGTTAGAGGATGCATGTGATAATCATGCTTCACTTCTTTTAGAATTCCAATGCATTAAAATATGTCTGGCGTTCCAAACAAATGTAGACGGGTCCCTCGCAATCCTTACTGCAAATGTTGCATTCAAATTCTCTCCAATCTGGCCCCACAAAGTAATAGAGGTCATGTTGGTGGTACTCTTTCATCTTGAGTGCAGATATTACCCCCAAATGATTGATGACACAGTTGATATCAAGCACAAATGAAACACACAAATGACATCGATACCTCAGCATCTCTCCATTACTGCCACAAGCTGCACATGGCCCCTCAGAATATTCGGGGAAAAGAATGTGAGGGTGATATGGGTGTTGTATCATTCGTGACAATTCCACACAAGATTTATGCAAATACACTGAACATTCAAGGTAACCATAACCTGGGCCTTTAAATGGCAATCCGCATCCTTCACATTTTAGATCAATGTAATTAGTACACTTGAAGAAACTTAGCAGATGTGGATCGTGGTTAAAATACCTAATTTGGGTCTTCACCTCATCACCAATTGATCTTTGAATCGTAGTATCTATGAGAAAAGCACATTTAAAATCAATTTTGAAGTCACATTCTTTGCAACTTGCCATAAAACCGCCACTACACAAATCTACTGACCGATCACAAATGAACTTACAACCATATTCAATAGAAGCGGGTGATGCGAGTGGCAAGGTGTTGTACTTCACATTCTTGGGTAATTTCTCGCATCTCTTATGAAGATAGAAATCACAGTGATGGCAACAATACGCTAGATCCACTATTTCCTTTCACATACTGCAAGTGCAAGTAGTCCATTTCTTTACGGATCTGGAATTGACAAGGAAGAGCGTATGAGGATGATGTCATGGAAATCTCGATTTTGTATCTGGAGAAAGTAAAGCTGTGATTTGTTGGAGGTCATCGTTATCTGGTGAAAGAGCACATTTGCAATCTAGCTTCAACCCGCACTCTGAGCATTTATAATAAATAGTAATTCTTATGATATCCCCGCAACGATCACAACTAACACGGTAGCCTTCTCTAGTTTGAAGGGTTAGAGAATGATGATGTTGCAAGTGAAGGGGATGAGCTCGTATCTCACGAGGTAAAGAAGCACAGGATTTGTGAACCCAGATATCATCACACTTTTCACAAATAGACAAGATCATCATCCTCGATTATGAAGCAGACACTGCACTTAGGGTAGTCTGTGTAGAAGAATGCAATGAAGTAAAGTAAAATGAAGGGAACAAAGAATGTAATAAATTCCTTTATATTTTCTGTACAGTTGCGTGTTGTATAAGAACAGTATATATACAAGGATGATTGTGATTCTAGACGATTCTATTACAATGGTATGAACAATCATGGACAGATTTGTTATCCGCAGTTGGAAGGTTGTTGAGAGGTAGAAGATCCACTGTGTAGCAGTACAGAGAAAACGGTGGTGTCTTTGAGAAGTAGAGGTGGTAGATGGGCCTGGAGCTGAAGAACCCGGCCCATTGCAAGACTAAAGAAAAATCTTATCTGATGAACCCTTAACACCCCCACTCAAACGAAACCTCGGATTGCGTACGAGGTTGAGTTTGAAAGTGAAATCCCTAAATCGAGTCACAGAGATGGGTTTGGCGAGGAGATTGGCTACTTGATCAGCAGAGGGCACATATCGAACATCGAGAAGGCCATTGGCGATCTTATCACGGACAAAGTGCACATCAATCTCGATATGCTTGGTGCGAGCGTGAAAGACAGGGTTATGAGAGAGAGAGCGAGCGCCATTGTTGTCGCACCAAAGAACAGCCGGTTGAGAAGGGGGAAAACCAAGCTCGGAGAGAAGCGACGATAACCAAAGAATCTCAGTGGAGAGCTGAGAGAGGGCCCGATATTCGGCCTCAGTGCTCGAACGAGCGACCACCGCCTGCTTCTTGGAGCTCCAGAAGACAAGATTCCGCCCAAGAAAAACACAACCACTGCTAGTAGATTTGTAGTCATCGAGAGAACTGGCCCAGTCGGAGTCGCTGAACGCATGAAGATCTAGAGATGACAAGGAGTGAAACAGTAACCCTAGATCTGAGGAACCCTTCAAGTAACATAATACCCTCTTTAAAGCAGTTCAGTGAGTGGTGAGAGGGTTGGAGAGAAGCTGACTGAGCTTGTTGACGATAAAACTGATGTCTGGACGTGTGTTGCAGAGATACTGAAGAGCACCAACCAAGCTGCGATAGAGAGACGGATCGGCAAAAGGAAGGCCATCATTTCGGGAAAGCTTGAGACCCGTTAAGGCAGGAGAGGAACAAGGCTTGTAGAGAGCCATATTAGCCTGAACAAGTAAGTCGGAGATATACCCACTCTGTGATAGATATAGACCATTAGAATTTCTGTAAACCTCAAAACCCAAAAAATAATGTAAATCTCCTAATGATTTAAGTGGAAACCGTGAATTCAGCTTGGTGATGATTGTCTGAATGTCTGAGGAATTACTGCTTGTGATTAGAATATCATCCACATAGACCAAGAGGATGATAATAGTATCATTTTTACGAAGATAAAACATAGAGCTATCATTTTTAGAGAGACAGAAACCCCATTGTAGAAGAGCATGCTTGAGTTTGTGATACCAGGCCCTTAGAGCCTGTTTGAGTCCACATAATGCTTTGGATAACTTGCATACATGATTAGGAAAGTGGGAATCTTGGAAACCCTGAGGCTGAGATATATAAACAGTTTCACTTAGCTCACCATTTAGAAATGCATTGTTTATATCAACCTGTTGAATGCTCCAATTGAAAGAGGCAGCAAGAGATAAAACAACCTTGATTGTGGATGATTTCACAACTAGAGAGAAGGTGTCCGAAAAATCAATACCTGGAGTTTGTGAGAAACCCTTAGCAACTAGGCGGGCCTTATGTTTAGCTAAAGTCCCATCTGCATTAAACTTGGTCCAAAAAATCCATTTAGTACCCAAAATATGCATGCTAGAATCATAAGGCACAAGGGTCCAAGTTTTGTTGTTCTGTAGGGCAGTCATCTCATCACACATAGCTTGATACCAGACAAGATCAGAAAGGGCTAGGGAAACTGAAGCAGGTTCGGGTGAGGGAGAGGAGTGGAGGGAGGCAGAGTAAAGTTTAGGTTTGAAGATGCCACTTTTGTCTCTGGTTTGCATAGGATGAGTAGAAATCAAAGGTTGAGGAGGAGCAGTAGGAGAAGGCTGAACCAAGAGGGGGGAAGAAGATGTAGATAAGGAAGGTGGAGAATGAGAAATAGGAGAGGATGGCAGAAGATTTGGAGAGAGATCTACAGAGGGAGAAATGGAAGAAGGAGAAAATACCTGATTAGATGCCGAAGGGCCTGAAGACACAGGAGATAGTTCTGACCCAAGAGAGTTGCTGAGAGATGGCCTAGGGTGAGAAGAAACCGCAGGAAGTAGGGTGGACAAAGGTAAACTGGGAGAAGGAGGATAAGAGGTAGATTTAGGAGAGGGAAAAAGAGTAGAGTAGGGAAATTCATTTTCATTAAATTCAACATGGCGAGAAACATAGATTCGGCCCGTAGGATGGAGGCACCTATATCCCTTATGATCAGGGCTGTAGTCTAGGAAAATACACTTGGTGGTATGAAAATTGAATTTGTGAGAAGAGTAGAACCGTAGGTAGGGAAAACAGGTGCAACCAAAGGTTTTGAGAAAGGAGTAATTTGGTTTCTTATGATATAAGAGTTCAAAAGGAGATAGGTTTTGAAGATTTGGAGATGGAAGATTGTTAATAAGATAAGTGGTAGTATTGAAGGCTTCAAGCCAATACTGTAAAGGGAGATGAGAATGAGCTAACAAGGTGAGGCCGGTTTCAGTGATATGGCGATGTTTCCTCTCGGAAACACCATTCTGTTGATGGGTGTATGGGCAGCTAAAAGAGGTTGTATCCCATGGTTAACAAGAAAAGGTAGAAAGGCTTTATATTCCCCTCCCATATCAATTTGTAGGGCTTTTATTTTTCTGTTTAGTTGAAGTTCAATGAACTTTTTAAATTGAATAAAGGTTGGAAGAGCTTCAGATTTAAGTTTTAGTGGGTACAACCATGTAAAGCGAGTAGAAGCATCAATAAAGATTATGTAATACCTATGCCCTTTAGTGGAAAAAAAGGGAGATGGGCCCCAAATGTCGGAATAAATGAGATCCAAAGGTTGTTTGGCAGATATATTGTGAGATTGAAAAGGTAACTTATGAAGTTTTCCTTACTTGCATGAATCACAAAACCGTAAATGATTGACATTAAAGGGAATTTTCATTGAAGCAAGAACATGTTTAAGTACATTAGATGATGGATGACCAAGTTTGGCATGCCAATTATTGACATCATTCTTAGAAAGCTGTGTAGTAAAGATTTTAGGATGAGAATTTAGGCCAGAAGTAAACTGAGGTGAGAAGGATTGTTGTGAGGGCTTCGGATGAGGAAAAAGATGATTTGGAGGTGGAACATCAAGGCTGTAAAGGCCATCCCCCAGCATCCCCTTGAGAAGAACTCTCCCTGTGTCCTTGTCCTTGAATAAACACAATTTGTCAGAGAATTCAACAATAATTTTGTTATCACTTGTGATTTTAGAAATGCTTAGTAAATTTTTGGTGATACTTGGAACATGTAACATTTGATATAAAGCAAGTGGTGTATGTTTATTGTTTTGGAATTGAATGTAAGAGGAACCAACATGTGCAATAGGGAGAGGATTTCCATTACCTACAGTGAGGTGATTATTACCAGCATATTCTGAGCTAATGGAGAGATTGTTTAGGTCAGCAGTAACGTGATTTGTAGCTCCAGAATCGACATACCAGGTAGAAGAGTTAGGTTGTTCTGAACTAGTGTTTGATTGATGAGCTAGAAAGGTTTGTGGTGAGCTATTGTGTGATGACTGTTGCCCATGGTTTTGAGTTTGATGCTCACTTTTCCATTGCTGATTTCCATTCCAGGTTTGATCAAAGCGTTTGTAGCAGCGGAGAGCATCATGACCAGGCTTTTGACATAGTTGGCAATAGAGTCGGTTTGCACCATGCCATCTACCTCCCTGCCTCTATTGCTTTTGCCTCTAAAGGTATTGCGATTTCCTTGATTGCGATTTTGAGACTGATTTCTATTAAATGAAGCAAAATTTGCTGAAGGAGGGAAAACATTAATAGTTTGAGAAGTTGCATTTAGCTGTTCAAGTCTAGTTTCATGCATCATTAAACTGTATTGCACTTCCTGTAGAGTTGAGTTTTTCATTGTATGGGTTAAAAGAACCACTACTGAATCATATTCATGCCCCAAACCATTTAAGGCACAAAGAATTAGTTCATGATCAGGTATTGCATGTCCTGCAACCATAAGTGAGTCTCCAATTGTTTTTATCTTTTGTATATAGTCTGAAATGGTTTGAGAACCTTTTTGAATGGTTGATAATTGTTGTTTTAGTTGCAGAACCTGAACCATCGATGTCTGAGCATATAAGCTTTCCAAGATTTTCCAGCATTCAAGAGAAGAAGTAAACTGATTTACCTGTCCAACTACATCCTCACCTATTGTGGAGAGTAACCAGCAGAGAAGTAATTGGTCTGACCTGCGCCACAGTCGATACTCAGGATTTGTCACAAGCTGAGGAGCTTTTGCAGAGGATGAAGCAATCTCTGTGATGAATTATGGTGGAGGAGAGATTTCAGAAGAAATAAAATCTTCTAGTTCAAGAGCTCTAATTGCTGCGAGCACTTGTGCTCTCCAGTTGATAAAATTGTTTCTGCCTAACTTGATGGGTAAGTTAAAATTTAGTGTTTTTGCCAAGGATGAAAAATCTAGCAAAGGTGTGCTGCTAGACTACCTAAAGTGGGTAGAGGTTGAAGATGAGTATTCATGAGTCATTTGACGTTGGTCAGTGAATAGGCTCTGATACCATGTAGAAGAATGCAATGAAATAAAGTAAAATGAAGGGAACAAAGAATGTAATAAATTCCTCTATATTTTCTGTACAGTTGCGTGTGGTATAAGAACAGTATATATACAAGGATGATTGTGATTCTAGACTATTCTATTACAACGGTATGAACAATCATGGACAGATTTGTTATCCGCAGTTGGAAGGTTGTTGAGAGGTAGAAGATCCACTGGTAACAGGTACAGAGAAGACAGTGGTGTGCTGAGAAGTAGAGGTGGTAGATGGGCCTGGAGCTGAAGAACCTGGCCCATTGCAAGACTCAAGACAGAGCTTATATGATGAACCTTTAACAGTCTGCAAATTCTAAATCACCATCTGCCTTTCTCCTCGTTTTGATCACAAAAGGTCAAGATGTGATCATGCTGAAATTGAATCTCCATTATCCGCAGTTCAAACTAGTTGTGATTGAAGAGAAGGGGAAAGAAAGTGAAGGGGGAAAGTTAAAAACGGGGAAACTTAACAATGGGGAAAGTTATCTCTTCCAAAGCAAAATCTGATGCAATAAAATAGAAACATACAAAGCTTTTAACGCAAGGAATCCATACTATTCCATGTTCATATCATCATTACTTTATGTTACATAAGTCTTTCTTTAATAGTTTTCCAAAAGACTCTGCCAGTCTAACGAGTGAATTCCGAATCGTGTGTGGATTCATTGAACTTAATCAATTCAAGGAACATGCAAATATTAAGAAGTGTATATTTTAAAATAAATTGTTGAAATAAAAAATAAATTAGTCTACGTATATAATAATATATTGTATAATTTATTTACATTTTACAAGTATTTTTATTTAAAAATTCATAAATATGCCAATATTTAATATTGCATTATATGGCTTGAGGGGCAAATATAATAATAATGATAAAATTAATCAATTTTTAATTTAATTTAATTTTTATAATTTATTAATCAATTGATTGGGTTAAATATGCCAATGCAATCAATCGTTTATTAAACATTTCTATCGACTATTTCATACAGTCAATTAGCTAAAAGTTTTAAAACTGCCAAAAATCAGTTGATCAGTTGTTTACCAAATCAGACATAAATCTTTTACCACTAACCAACTCCAATCCCTAGAGATAGTAATAGGTTGCCCGTATCAAATAGGATTAAACAATTATGAAAATTTGATTGAGCGTAGGAAGGCCCTGCCCATCTCGACCCAAATCAACGAATCAAATTTTGGTTGACTTGATTTCGAGTTAGACCTTGGGTCAACCTCAAGTTCTGGCTGTCCAGTCTACACAAATATAAGAAAATTGACGTCATTTTTTATTTTATTTAAAAATTTTAAAAGGTTTGGACTCAGCCGAGTCAAGATCATGCTCGAGCCCGACTACCTCAAACCCAACTCATTGTCATCCTTAACTCAAACAACCCAAAGTTTGATAAGATTGGAATTAACATAATGAGTTATAGTATAATTTAATAAAACAACGCTATTTTCATAATTGGGTTATTAAATTTACTGATCTTTTACTTGAATCGATTCATATTGTTTGAGTTGAGTTAGTACTCTTAAACTCAAACCGACCTAAAATCCTACCAATTTGAAACTAGATCTACTAGCTTTGAATCAAATCAAGTCCTGTTTAATATATCGTATCTACTAATGGTCTCTTAATTATTTCTATATGCATATAACTAATTCAATAATATAAACTAAAGTTCAGGGATAGTGATAAGTTAGGCCGGACATGTTCTCTATAAAGCTTGAACTTGATATAAAACTTAATCAAACCTTTAAAAAATGAGTTTGGGCTTGAATTAATTGGATTCTAAATCAACCTAAAAAAGTTGAGTTGATCGAATTTTGAATAAAAATCCAAGTTTAGATTAGTTCGATTAAGATTGAGTTTGAGGTAAATTCAATTAAGTTCAAGTTAGGCATGAGTTTGAAATGAGTTCAATTCGAATTAGAGATGGCATATGGGCCTTAGCCTAACTTAAGGTCAATGGGTCAGACCTAGTTGACTGTGTCTTGGGCCAAGCCTTGGACTTTAAAAAAGACTCGAGCCTCAGGCGAGCAGTCCAACCTCTACTCGAGGCTAAACATATATAAGCAAAACTAAGTTGTTTTTATATTTTCAATTTAAAAACAACTCAGATCAGGCCTAATCAAGATCAAATTAGATTTGCTATCTTAGGCTCTAGTAATAGCGATCACGCTAGGCTCAGGCATGGGCGAGCCCAAGGTTGACCCGGCTTATTGTCATCCCTAACTAGAATTGGTCATATTTGGATTTTTTAAAAAAGAAATTACGATTTGTCATTTTTTAACCAAACTTAATTATATTGGGCAGCATAATAAAAATTATGTAATCCGTAATTAAAATTTTTTATAAAAATTTTTAAAAAGTCTTTTTATTGAAAGGTGCATGTTCTGAGTATAGCTATCAATTATGGCCCTAAAAGCTTGACTTATGAGAAAAAGCGTGACAAGGACTTAAATAGTAGTTAAGTTTGGATTGATCATATTTTGAACAAGTCAAATCATCCTGCAATTACCATTTAGTCTGGTTCGAAATTAACGAATCAAGTTTAGATTGATCATATTTTGGTTTTGTGAGTCAAATCAGAATTGAGCCAAAATGATCCAAACAACTCAAACTGTCTTTTTAAACTAATATCATTTCAGTATAGCGCGATGTTAACTAGACATCGTCGAGCTGAAACCAACACATCAGAATTACCTCGGCCAGAGGAGGAACCAATCGAGTTGTCTGAAGGAGACATTACCATAGTGCAGGGATCCCACGGCCTTGGGATAGAACTCTCCATCACCTTCAAAGCTAAGCTAGATCATATCTGGAACAATGTTGTGGTGGTCAAGCTCCTGGAACGCAAAATTGGCTTCAATATGTTGAAAGATCGCCTCCACTCTCCACTCTATGTGGAATCCCACAGGCCCCCTAAAAATTGTTGATTTGGAGAATGAATTCTTTCTAATCAATTTCAAAGAGGAGACAAACTATATCCATACCTTGACGCAGGGCCTTTGGATCCTCACCGGTCATATTCTCTCCATGCAGCCTTAGGCACCGAAATTCTGCCCTTCCTCCGGACGGCGTGGGTTTGATTCTCTGACTTGCCCATCGTGCGCTACCATCCCTCCATCCTCACTGCGCTCGGTAACCTAGTGGGGCACACGATGAAGATCGACGCAAACATGCAACAAGCTTACCATGGATGCTTTGCCAGAGTCACCGTCAATCTGGACCTCAGCTCCCCTCTCCTCTCGGTAGCCAAACTGGACGGGGAAATGATTCATGTTGCCTATGAAGGATTACCGCAGATCTGCTGTAGCACCCCTTACCATAGGATATGTACCGGGACGCCCGTAGGTCATTCCGATACACACCCTACGATAAGGGTGCGCTACGAACAAACACTAACACTCCACATGGCATCGAAAATCATAAAGCATTAATATGAAATCCACTAATTTTTGAAACCATAAATTTCTCATTTCATAACCTCAAAGCGATAAATTACACAACTGTTATTTTACGTACATTAGTCCAAAAGAGAGTCAAACATAAACCTAGCTAGGTCATCTCTCAAAAGTGCCAATGACCGACACATGTGCCATGACTTCTCTTGCCAACTCAATCTACGGCAGAAAAAGTCCTCTGAGCTATAAGTCTACTCTCGGTCCGAAAAATAATTTGCAATTTTGGGTGAGTTTGCGAACTCGGTGAGAACCATCATCGATGGTTCACCCAATTCATGCATATACAAGTATATCACAGCTACGGTTATTTCACTAAAACACTTTCGAAGTACCACATGATTATTACGATATCGATCAAAAGAACCAATTCGAGCATATGAGATGCGATGTGACGCTTTTCTAATTTATTACGTTGTTGTGACCGGCGCTAAAACCGTCCCATTACAGGCAAGATTAAGCGGTGAGCCATAGGCTCGAATCCTGTGGGCTCAAGGCCCAATTACGTTGAGCTTAAAGCTCTCGTTGGCTGCTCTGGTCACAACTGCCAATTACTGATCATGCAATTATGCGTGGATGCAAATGTCCAAATAACAAAATCTATACCATAACCGATTCCCATTTAACATAATCACATAAGTCAATCCCAAGTAATCACATGAAAATCAATTATAACACTTCGATATCTCATTCCAAATATTTCAGACACCCATGGTCCGAAATCAATCAAAATCAAACACACATATTCCCATCCATTATCTTCACGTGGCATCAACGCGTAATATTAAACACATTAAGATTGAGAAACCAACTAGGTTACTCACCTAATAACTTCCGAGCTAATGCCGGAAGTCTCTGCCACGTCCGTGGATCTACGGTCCAACTGAGCCTCTATAGCAATTAAAATAGGTAAACATTACCAACTGTATAGTTAGAATGACCAAACAATGCACATGGAATAATTAAAACGTGTATAATGCATGTTCATGGCATTCCCAGCCCTAATCCAAAATTTTCCCATCATAAAAATTCCATCTACAAATTAGAAAGCTATAGCCACTGACGGCACCCAATTTGGACCTTAATCGGCCCAAAAATAACTAAAACAGTGATCACCGGACAATTACCCGGGGCTATGTCAATTTCCCGTCTAAAAATTCCCAATTTCTTACAAAACGAAATTCAATATTCTATGAAGCCGATGCCTCAAGAATCAGGTCAATCGGACGCCGGACGGAAAAGAAATTGACAAAAGAAGCAAGTAGGTCACTTAATGCCAAGCAAAAAAAAACAATAATAACAAATTAAAATTCTACCTCTCTTCCTTCCCCTTTCTTTCCTATTGCCAATCTGAATTTCCAACAACCATAATTCTTAACACACAAATCAGAAAAATACAAACCATAGCTTATTAGAAAGTTCATGAAAAGCTCTACAATTCTCAAGAAGACCAAAAAAATCAATTCCAACCCTAAGGATGTCAAATATCCCATCAAATCTACTGACCTACTCAAAATCTACCAACACAGGACAGTACTTTGCAAATTCAAGAACTCACTGATTCTTCAGATAAAAATTACCACATAAATATGCTCAATAAGTTCACAATGTCATCTACAACTTTCATGAACAACCCAAAATCAAAATCCATTGCTAAACAAGTCAATTAATTCCCTCAATGCTGCTGTCCCTGAAACCATTCAATTTGAACAGTAAACTTATAACAAACATAACTCCCTGTACACAAGTCAGAAAAATCAGAACTTTTTATCCCTGAAAAGATAAAACCTCAAACTTCAATTCTTCCTGAAATAACAAAACTCCAATTCAGCCTATAACAGTTTCAAATGTGTTATTCAAGTTTCTGACCTAACCAGCACTTAACATCACAATGTAGGTTCAGTTTTTGAAATTCCATATCTCCCACATCTGTTTTCCAAAACTTATAAGCCATATATCATTTTCTAGATCAATGTGTCATCTAGAACTCTTCAGTACAATTCAAACTCCAATTCAATTCACAAAAATTACCAAAAATGCTTTCAATCCGAAAACTCCCAAAATCGACAAGTAGGCTAGGTTTCATCACAAAGCATAAAACCAGTCTATAGTAATCAGTTCATATCTCCCAATAGACAACTCGAAAAATAGCAAGATCAGTGGAAATGGAAAACTAAATCAATATTATACAACTTTCATGAAGACCATTTTCCCAAATTCCATATCAATTAATTCAGAAAAATCACCAAACTAATTAGGTCATAAATGCAGATACTGTTCACAGACCCCAAAATAGAAAATTTCCATGCAAATTTTCGACCTTCTAACATTACAATTTAGCAACACCTATTTCACACTAAATTGAAGCCAACATCCCAAAGTTTAAGTAGCCACAAACCTCACCTCATTTGCATTCCTAAAAAATTAGTTATGATCAAAACATTCCAATAGGTCAAAGATTCATTTTCCAGCTTTCCACATTAACCTAACTCCTAACACTTCTAACATCAATAACACATCACTAAGCATCCATTTCTACCACTAATTCAACCACAAATTCATCACAACATACACTTCTATAATGAAACAAAAATTGGCAGCACCTACACAAATGATCTTCCTAAGTTTTCCATCCATCTAACCTTACAAACTCAATCCAAAACCAAGCTAAAATCAATAGAAAGTATAGTCATTCATTCATCCCTACACAAGCATTCATTTACACCCATTCAAACCTACCTTTATCATCATGAAATAAATGCATAAGTGCTTCCCTTAATTGCTTCTAACTACCAAAACATAAAACAACCATCAAGACTCACCTTACACAAGTTCAAGCCTCCACTCTCAAAAGCTTTAAACCTCTCCACACTTCCTACTTTGATACCTCACCCACGGCAATCATAAGCATAACCAAGATCATCCTCAACTCAAGGATCTAGCTAGGTTTATATGTGAAGAAAAAACCAGTAAGGAACCAAGGCAACCCTTCTTGGATGAAGAAAATTCAAAGGAGAAGAAGGAACATCCCAAAGGAGAAAAAGCAAGTTTCGGATGGAAGGTGGAAGAATGAGCTTTCCAAAGCTTTCAAAGCCTCCTTTTTTAATAGCAAGCCAAATGACAAAGTCGTAGGTGATGTATATAAGAAGACAAAATTAGTTAATGAAGAGCCACTTGGCAAGAAAGGACAAAATCTTAACTTAATCAACATACTTTAATCATAATCTTTAATCTAATTTAATCTTAATCCAATTTATGCTAATAAGTCTATAACAATTCTCACAATAAATTATTCACTAATCTTATGCCATTATGCAGTCCCTTTTCATCTGATGTAAAAGGCTCACTCGATCGATCAGTTGAAATTTTCCTATAAGGAAAGAACCCCGAAAAATTCCAGAAAAATTTCCATAAATCCCCAAAAATGTAAAACACTTAATGGCGCACTCCAAATAATTTTTCAAACACAATTACCCCATAAATTACACAAAGAATCTCCATTTGAAACCTAAGCCGAAAAATGTCATGAACGCATGTATACTATGTGCATGTGCAACCAATCGTTAATCATAGAGGCTATATGCTGTATGTTCATACCGAGATTCAATTCAATACGTCTAACCCATCCCAAATTACCAAAATACCCTTCCCATCGGTGACGGGATGTTACATCTGCTTCCACTGCGGACGAGTTGGCCACGGTTCCTCAAGCTGCCCCTTTCGTTTGGACACCTCAGCCTCCCCGGAGCCTTCCCTCGGCCCCACGACACCACTGCATAAGCGGAAGCGGCCCGGCCAGTCGTCGACTTTGGGTCATGGATGCGGAGTTAACCGTGACGTCATTGAACACAACCCATTCCTCCACCGCTTGCCTCGCCAGCTCCTCCACGGCCCCCACAATTGGGTCATGTGGATCACAATTCACGGTGCTCTCCTCTCCAAAAGTGTCAGATCCACCAATGACAATCGCTCCAACGGTCACTGCCATGCCCCGTAGCTCTTCCCCAGGCTCATCAGCTCTGAACCAAATGCCAACCCAGCCCCTTCCCCATCTGGTTACGCGAGACGACAATCACCAAAGAACGAAACGCGCATCAACTGGCAATAAACTCCCTCGGCGACGCCACGGCGTAAATGCCTTCTAGCGAACCAACCAAGTAGGGCTGGCCAGTCTCCCGACTGCCCAACCTACCCCCACCCCCGCCCCACCCTCAGAGATCCTTTTCCCCGGCCTACCATGCCCGGCCAGCCCTAGTAACCTCCCACCCAGGCCCTCTTAAGCAGACTTCCCCGCCAGCTCAAGGCAGTTCTAGGCCTAATTCTGGCCACGTAGCACTCTCTATCCCTTCCCATGTAAGCATAGTCATACTAGACCCAGCTGTACCCATAACCATCCAGGCGACATTGGATGACGGCGAGACGGACGACGACGCGATGGACGAAGATCCCGGCGGCCTAAGCAACTCTTCAACCCAAACTCCTCCTCTTGGGCAAGTCCACGACGCAACCCCCCTGTCCCCCTGACACCATTCCACGGCTGCAGCTTACCGTGTCCCTTGATACCGACTTCGATACCCACATGGCAGAACTAGGCCTAGTGCCAGCACTCACCCACGCTCAGGAGTTGACTACTTCCGAAGTCAACATCATTGAAGTCTAAATTCTCAGTTTCCCCGGCTTTCTATCATGACAATTTTTATATGGAATTGCCAAGGGATTGGAGGTCGTTCCTTCAAGCCCATCATGAAGAATTACATCCTTATTCATAAACCTTGCCTCCTTGTTCTAGTTGAACCCCGCATAAGCGATGATCGTGCGTTGAAAGTGATTAGGACTCTGGGTTTCGAACACTCTTTCCGAGTAGAAGCAGAGGGTTTTTTGGGCGACATATGGTTACTTTGGAATGCTAACCTTACAGTCCGAATCCGGTTTGCTCACCTTCAGTTTGTGCATGCTAGCATAGAGTGGGACCACTCGAAGTTTGAGTTCACTGACATCTATGCTAGCCCTTCTTATGCGCTTCAGAAGTACCTCTAGCATTATCTGCCAAATATTTCGAGACTCACTACTACACCATGGCTCTTAGGAGGCGACTTACAGCTGTGATAAACGTGGAAACTCTCGTCTACAACCCATTGTCAACCCTCACTTTAGCGTCTGCGTGCATCTATGTAACCTTCAAGAGATTGACTTTGTCGAACCTAGATTCACATAGCGACGAGGGCAAATTCGGGCTCGTTTAGATCGTGCCTTCTGCTCTAATTCTTGGCAAGCAATTTTTCCTTACACCCGTGTGACTCATCTGCCTTTTTTTAAATTGAATCATCAGCCACTTCTCATCACTTTTCCTAATGTCAATCCCCATCCTCAGATGCGGCGTCTCTTTTGGTTTCAGTCAGTTTAGCTTACCCACGCGGATTTTGATACCGTGGTAGTGAGCACTGGCACCATACTTCTTCGAACCTTAGTGGTGTAATAAAACATCTTTCAGATAAGCTCATTCAGTGGAATGATGATACCTTCGGGAACAAATTCCACCTCAAGAAACGTCTTATGGCCCGTTTGGAAGGCATTCAATAACCCTTGGAAGATTCCGACTCGTCCTCCCTCCAGGAGCTGGAGGAATATCTGCGGGCTGAACTCGAAAATGATCCATACGAGGAAGAGTTATTCTGGCATCAACGCTCTAGAAGCCAGTGGCTTGCCCAGGGTAACAGGAATACTTTCTACTATCATGTTATCACTAAATACAAATGTCGTCAAACGTGTATCACCTCTTTAACTAACAAGGACGGTACTGTATATGTTGACCCTGCGTCCCTCAGAGACTTAATGCGATGTCATCTCGAGGTGTTATACCTCTCTGAAGGTATCTACCTCCCAGTTTGGCACCTTTAGGGACAATTTCCCCCACTCCCACAGCATGCCACTGATGATCTTACCCGGTCGTTAAGTCCGAAGGAAATTAAGACAGCTTTCTTCTCCATGGCTCCTAATAAAGCGCCCGGCTTTGATGGTCTAACTGCTTTATTTTACCAATCTAAATGGGCTACTGTTGGCCCTTCCTTGACGAGTTTCATTCAGAATATCTTTAATCACGACATCTGGGATTCTGAAATAAATCGTACCATTATTGTCTTTATCCCTAAAATCCTGTCCCCATCTTCGATATCGCAATTCAGGCCTATCTTCTCTATTCAGTTTTATACAAAGGCCTCACTAATATTATTGTTAATCGGCTCAAACCTTACCTCAATGACCTTGTCGCTCCCACTCAATGTAGTTTTGTTCCGAGGCGTATGATTACCGACAACATTATCATTACCCAGGAAGTCATCCATTCCATGAGAAGAAAATCTGTGCATAAGGGGCTCATGGCCATCAAAGTAGACTTGGAGAAGGTGTACGATTGGCTCAATTGGGGCTTCATTCACGACACTCTTCTTGATGTGGGCTTTCCAGGAGATCTGATTAACCTCGTCATGAAGTGCATCTCTGCTATCTTCCTCCAAGTCAACTGGAATGGGGAATTGAGTGACACTTTCATCCGCTCTCGCGGTATCCGTCAGGGGGACCTGCTCTCTCCCTACCTCTTTGTCCTCTGCATGGAACGTCTGGGACATACTATTAACCAAGCCATGTCCCATGGTACCTGACACCTGATCATGTTAAGCAGGAATGGACCGCCCCTTTCTCATTTATTTTTTGCGGATGACCTCTTCCTCTTCGCAGAAGCTTCTGTCGACTAGGTGTCCGTCATTCGGGATATCCTGAACTCCTTTTGTGCCTCATCTGGTCAACACATGAGCATGGTCAAATCGAGATGCTATTTCTCGCAAAACACCGCTCCAACTGTGACATAATCCTTAAGTAGCACCTTAGGATTCCCCAGGACCAACGATCTCGGACGATATCTTCGCGTCCCTCTCCTGCATCAACGTGTTAGTAAACGTACGTAGCAATCCATTCTCAATAAGGTACACCAGCGTTCATCAGGTTGGTCTGCCAAACTCCTCTCGTTCTCTAAACGTATCACTCTGACCCAATCGGTTTTAGCAGTTATTCTAAGCTACATTATGCAGGTAGTTCGTCTACCATGTAGTCTGTGTGATGATCTAGAAAGAGTCATGAGACAATTTTTGTGGGGTTAGTCACGCGATCAATAAAAAATACACCTTGTCAATTGGACAGACGTTTGCAAGCCTAAGGAGTTGGGTAGTCTTGGAATTAAGCGAATTCGGGAAACTAATAATGCTTTCCTTGCTAAACTCGGCTGGTCCCTGATTGCCAATCCAACTGCTTTATGGTTTTAAGTGCTCTCTAGTAAATACAAATTCGATGCCAACCACATTCCCCCATCGTTGGATACCACCGGGGGATCAATGGTCTGGCAAAGCTGTTAGTAGTGTGCCCTAGGCCAATGAATAGTTGTGATTCACGTATTAACATTATGACTTGTTAATAATGTATTATGAGGTATTCCTTTCATATATGCATGTATTTCGTTTATGTAATGTAATTTACATTCCATGAATGGTTTTAGACTTATGTCATCAAGTATGTAACTTGATAGTAAAACCATAAGCATTATAAGACTATTCTAGACTGTCCCTGGTCGATCATTATTGGTGGAACAATAATGAATTAAGGGTAGTATGTGTTCTTGTTGATGATCACATTTTATTGATCATGGATATGAGATATCAAATCAGAAACATAGATATATGTTAGAGAACATATATTGGACCGACCCACATAAAGAATACTATATGGTTTCATGTCATTAGTGATTCTTAATATGGTTTGACTTTAGTCCTTTGACCTGAAGTCATCATGGTTCCCTACATGATGAATTCGTTGTTTTGATATTAGACAAAGTTATTCTTAACCAAATAACAAATAGTTTTATGTTGGACATCAAATAAATCATGCGGAGGGATGTGAATGACGTAGATGGGATTTGTACCTCTCTTAAATGAGAGAAATAACAATTGAGCCTCTTGACAAATGTGACTGAAGAAATGCATGATCGTGCTCAAATGAATTAATGAGGAGTCATCAATGTCATTTGTTATAATCAGTCAACTTGGGGATTAAGAAATTATGATTAATCAAAGGTTGACATGTACCATGCCTTGTGATTAATCTTGATATCGTGTTATAAAAGGACTGAGCTTATAACCATGGTTACAGGTTAAATCGGATTATCGATCTTCATTTCATTTGGGTAGTCATAATGTCTTGCTAGAGGCTGCTTATGACTTATGGGCCTTGAAGTGTTATCAAGCCCATTGCCAACATCAAATGAGCCTACAGGGTCGCACACAAAGAGTGATGTGATCTGGGCTTATTCTCTTGGGCCTAATTTATTAGGTATTGAATAAATATATGTAGATATATTTATTGGGTTAGATTGAATTAAGTTGTCAGGATTTTATTATATGAGATATAATGGCCCTAAACTTATTGGGGCCTCAATAGGATTAGGGTTTTCCTATAAATAGAGAAGCTTAGGTCTCATTAGATGTAAGACACAATTGTCATGAAACCCTAGCCACCATCTGAGAGGAAAATCATGCGGCGTTCGGAAAGAGTTTCAGGACGTGCTAGCACACCACAGCCGCAGCCCGGATCGTGCATACTTGTGTGGATACCGGTAGAGGGCATTCGCATTTGCAGTGTCTTGGAATCCAAAAAAGAAGCAACCTATCCACGGTAATAAGGTATTTTCGTACATCCTTGGTATTTTTGATTATACATCATGTTGTTGTATGGTCTTTTCTGCAGTGTATTGTGAATACTCGGACCGTACGCGATCCAACAAAAGCATCAAAGCAACCTGGCCCATAGTTCACCAAGGCCTGAAATGGATGCTCGGAGATGGCTCCAGAACAGGCTGCTAGCTCGACCCTTGGATTGTGGGCACTAGACTGCTTCTTACCCGCGCCACACAACCTATTCCTGAATCCACTCTGTCCCTTTACGTCCCCTGGTTTATGGACTCTAGTGGAAATTGGAATTGGGCAGAGTTCCAATTCTGGCTTCCACCACCGATTTGCCACCTTATCGCCGGCACTTTTCTGCCCAATCAACTCCTTGGCCCCGATAAGCTAGTTTGGGGTGCTTCCGACAGTGGACTTTTCATTGTTACTTCCACTTACTCCATGCTTATGGGCCATGACGATGAGCCGACTCATGAGGTTTGGAAGGCCATCTGGCAATGGTCGGGACCGCCGCGCATCCGCACATTTCTCTGGCTTTTAGCACATAATCGGTTACTCACGAACCAACAAAGAGTTCGAAAACAACTCACTACGGATAGCAGTTGTCATCACTATTCCCTTGAAGAATCTTCCCTGCACGTTGTGAGATATTGCCTCAAGGCGCGTCGAGTGTAGACCACGTTGTCGACACACCTCGTTGCAACTGATTTCTTTGCTATGCCTCTCTGGGACTGGATTAGCACCAATATCCAAAATCACCGCTGTCTCCTGGGCCGTGATTGGGCAGCCATTTTTTGCCTCACTTGTTAGTTCCTTTGGACATGGAGGAACAAGTCTTTATTTGATCCTCAATTCAATTGCCCTCCCTCTCCTGACTTTATCATTTTGTCTTATGCAGATCAACTCCGCATGTCATTTGAGAGGCGAAGTAGAACTAACACCAGACTTCGAGCCCGCCAAGAGCTACTCGTCAGTTGGAGCAAGTCACCACCGGGATGGATCAAATTAAACACGAGCAGTCGGCAATCAAAGCAAGCCGCAACTGCGATGGGTGGCATATTCCGTGATGATGTGATGGTGGCTTGGAGGATTCACACAGAATCTGGGTTGGTGCGCTCCGCTATCTGTTAAACTCTGGGGAGTCTTCACAGGCCTCTCACTAGCCTGGCGCCTAGGCTTCGACCGCATCGAACTAGAGGTGGATTCGATCATGGTGCACACACTTCTTTCCTCCTCAGCCAACCGTACACTGGTGCCCAACCCTATTGTTGCGGGCATCCACGAGTTGTTTTCACGAAATTGGCCTGTTGTTCATCGACATGTCTACTGAGAGAGCAACAGATGCGCTGACTAGCTTGCCTCCCAGACTGACCACTTAGCTGTAGGGGTTACTTATTTTATTACTGCACCTTTCGGGTGCCACCCTTTCCTCTTCGAGGATAAGTCGGGAATCTGTTTCCTCATACTTATTGTGTAATTTGCTCAGGCAATTTCCCTTTAATCAAAAAAAATTCAAGATTAAAATGGCACCGTTTTGGATTATGCAATCGAACTTGGACTACCTATTTGAGAGACAAGTCCAGTCTAGATCCAATCTATTATCATCTTTAATGAAAATGTCAATTCTTTCTCTCTTAAATAAGTAAGGATGGTAATAGGCTGAGTCAGAGCCGAACTGGCCTAGCCTAAATTATTTTTTATTTTTCTAAATTAAAAAATTAAAAAAAATAATATCATTTTTGTTATAGATATTGGCCCTTAGGTCGGACCAAGTTTGAGCAGCTCAAACCTGAGCTCGGCCCAAAGATCGATTTTTATATAAAAAAACTCTGCCCGATTCCAGGTCAATCCAACCCTAAATAAGGCTAGTCAGGTCAAGCTTAGGCTCAAATGCCATGTCTATTAATAAGTTGGAACATATAAAATCATATCAAGTATGAATACACGATTAGCCTATGAACATCAATTCCGTCAAACTCGTTACTTAATTCTATATAGTTGACTAGTCAAGTAATTTATTTAAAATATTTTATTTAAAAAATATTTGTATAATTGATGATTTATTCAATATATATCCAAAAAATAGCAATTGCTAATTTTATCATTACAAAAATATCAAATTAAATAAAACTAATTATTTCACTATTGATGCATATAATCTTCAGTAGGTTTTCATCTATCTACAACTGAATTGAGATGAATGAGGTACTGAATAAGATTAAAGATTTGGATATGAAATCAACGACTCTCGTCAAAATGATATCATATTACGATAATTCAAGTAGAATCGAGTTGAGTTCAGTCTGACCTATTGCTAAACTTAAATAAAATTAATCTCATACAATGTCGACTTCCTGTGTCTTTTAAGCCATAAAACATACACACATCTCATATAAGAGTTCTCAAAGGGGACATAGAAACCATAGCCAATGATTAAATCAAGATAGGATTTCATTTGATGATATTATTAATAAAGTTAACTTTCCCACATGAAGGTCCCAATAATTTATTATATAAATAGACCAATTTCAACATGAAGAATACTAATAAACAACATTCAATGGTAAAAAAAAACGAGGTTTTTTTTTCTAATTCTAATTTAGGATAACGATAGAATGAGTCGGGTCAAAATTGGTTTTGTGATCCGAGATAGAATCAAAATAACCCAAGTTTTGACAAAGTTGTCATAAACAAATGAAGATACTTTTATCTAATTCTAATTAGTTATGGCAATTGGTAGGGGTCAATCTATCCATCTTTTTGTAGCTAGAATCGAAATCAAAATGATGTCATTTTATTATAGTTGACAAAAACGATATCTTTTTTATATAAATAACTGAAACAACGTTATTTTAGTCAATTATGTAAGAATATTGGGGTTGATCCCTCTAAGTTTGAGCATGAATCAAAACTCGATTAATGCAAACTAGTTCATTAATTTTAAATCTGATCTAATAGATTCCATCGTGAACCTGTTGTCAATTCAAGAGACATAATATAAAGAGAATAAAAAGTAGAAGACATGCATGCATATGAACAAGAACTTTGGTTGAGTTGTGTGTATCACAACACATACAAAAGCGAAAGTGATTGGGCTCGTCATTGTTGTTAACGTTGGTACGTGCAATTATTATTCATATATAGAATTCATATGAAACCGTGTCTTCTTTTTCTAAAGAACAAAGAGAGCCACTTGTGTGGGGAAGGTGGGCGTTGGTGGTGGGGGATGACATGTTCATGTTAGGGCCTATTTACATTGTTTAGTATATGCTATGAATTGATTTTGTCAGACTAATTGTCTGCTACTCATTTCACTACATCTCATTTCATCCAAGGATGGCATTTGAAACTAGCCTGACTTGGCCCGATTCAGTATGATTCAAGATTTAATGGCTCAGGTTTAAGTTGATCGAACCCGAAGTCAGTCTAAGGTTAAGCTCAGGCTTCTGCTGTCCAAGCTCAAAGCCTAACAATTATAAGAAAAATAATATTGTTTTACATAAAATGTTGTTTTTTATTTTTTGCTGACACAACTTAACTGGTCCCTTTTTTATTTTTTATTTTAAAAATATAAAAATTAAATCAGGTTGAGTTGAATAGAGCTCAGGCTCTAATAGGTCAGTTTTTTATTTTTATTTTAAAAATATAAAAAAATTATACTAGGTTGAGTTGAATCGAACTTGAGCTTTGAATCGACTATATTAGGCCAAGGCACCTCAAGCTTCATAGAGTCTCGGGCTGAACCTAAGCTCAAGCAAAAGCTCCTGCCCAAGTCCAAGCCCGATTAATTATTATTCTTATTTTTTCCCCCCCATTCACTTGCATGATGTAAATGTTCTAAGTTCTAACATATAATTAGGGACCTTGATGGATTGGGTTGGACTAGGCCAATACTCAAGCCTAATTAAAATCCAATAAAACTCCAAATTCAAATTGTAGGGATGTCATTTTAGTCTTAAATTTAAGTAATTATACTAAAAGGGTGTAGTTTTATGAAGGAATTCAATTTGTTTAGGTTGTCCAAACTGGACTTCAAGTCAACCCTTCTAACCTAAACTCAACTAGTTATGACAACACATCAAGCCAAGTCGGACTCATCCAAGTCTGAGCTCGGCTTAAAATTCTATTTTTGTATTTGAACTTAGTTTAAAATTTGATTAAATTTATTTTTAATTATTAAAAAATTTAAAATTACGTCATTTTATTTAAAAATTTTGGACATCAAGTTTAAAGCATAGTTAGGCAACCCGAATTTAAGTCTGACTCAAAGCTTTAAATTTTCAAAAAAAAAAGTCCAAGCTTAATCTATAACCCAAAACAATATAGATTTGAGTTATAACCCAAAATGTTATAAGCTCAATCTAGCTCACAGTTGAAGTGAGCGAACAATTTGAGTTTTTAATTATTGATTATTATTTATTTAAGGAATATTAGTTTATGTTTTTAATTTTTTTTACCAAATTAATATTTTTTAAGAAAGGTCACACAAAGAAATGAGGATATAATTTTCTTACTCTAAAAGAGGAAGAATCTGTACTGATCAGTGCTTGCCTAAACATAAAATAAATGGGAAATGATCCTTTGTCCCATCTATCATGTCCCAACTCTATCTAATTTCATCTCAACCATTTATTTATGCGAATCTTACAAAAATAAATGGTTGAGATGAAATAGAACGTAATTGGGACAGGGTAGAAGATACATAAGATATGAGAGGAAATAAATAGGAGGGATATATGACTCAATGACCAATGAGAAATTGACAAGCTTTGTTTGTCTTTGGGTGGCCGGATACCTTTTGTGGACTGTGTGCATGGTTGTTCGTGGATATGAGCTGCACGTGATTAGTGCCCCACATATGACTAATATCGTTCAAGTTCTGGAATCATGCCGACGTAGAAGGAGCCATTCTTGCGTTGCGTTTGTGTTACGTTCGAGTTTACCCCATATTTTTTTGCTTTTTTTCTAATCTGCTTTTGTCATAACTAAAACTTTATTATCTTAATTAGGGATATATTGAAATTAATGATTCTAATACGAAAGTTTCTAAATTGTGTATAAAACTATAGTTTCAGTCATATTACATAGAGTTATCAATGAGTTGGACTAGATTTAGGTAGTATCTAGTTCAAGCTGACTCAAACTTTATATGTGATTTGAGTTCGGTCTGAAGATGATATCATTTTTTTTTCTTTTTACATTAAGGTTAATCTGTAGATTTGTACTGAAGAAACAACACTCTATCACTTGAACATATAGGTATGGAACACCAAGTTGAAAGCCATTTTCTTTAGAAAGAACTGAACATGAATGTTTTAAGAGATATGAGCTTGTGTGGCTTATAAGGTGTATGTCTTAAGTGGCAGCTCGAATTGAATTGACGAGCATAAGAACAAACACAAATTCAGTAATAAGCTATAGTGTTTAACTGGTTAGTAAGTAGAAGCAAACACCAAACGTTTCACATAAAAAGAAAGAACACATGCCAAAAACAACTTATTGGCAATTCCTAATCATGTTTAAATACCTCAATTGTGAAAAACCTCAAGGCATGTTACTCATAAGAACATTTAAAGCAATAATTGTCATTTTAGTTCTTCATCCCAACAGTCGGCATTAACTCTTATGTTCTCTTCATTTCTTTTGATCTAAACCTCTTTATAGAGATTAAAGAATCTTTATTTCACCTTCCTCCTGAAATCAAAAGTTCAATTATTAAAGTATAAGTTCTAATGGTCAATCGATAATGCAAAATCTAAAAATGATTGTAATACAAATCTTACCTCGTCAAGCACACATCCAATATGAGCAGTGTAGTAGTAGTTCTTGCAATAATAAGCAGCTTGTTTTGGATTCCTCAAATTCTCGCAACCATGACAGTAATATTCATCTCGTCCTTCTTCATTAATTGAATCCATTAAAATAAGGGGATGAACATGACACACGCTCTTAACATTTTTTGGTATTGACATGCACTCAATGTGTAGGTTAAGAGCACACTTCAAACATCGGTAAAAAGATGCATTGCAGTCTTGTTTACACTTGTCGCATTTACGCCAATATCGCTTCCCATAATTTGTATCTTCATTCACAAAGTAGAAAAGTTTGTGCTCGTGATACTTTTGTTGAAGACTAGATGTTAGGTACTTGACACATTTTGTATGAAGCGCAAAATCACATTCTACACACACATAACCAATACCTGAAAGATTTGAGCAAGCTTTGCAAAAAAAATTCCCGTCCTTAAAATGTAGGACATGTTGGATGTGAAAGGGATGTTGAATATACTGGGGTTGGAGTTCGTGAAAGCAGGATTCATCAAGAAAAAAGTCACATGAATAACAACATTAAGTTGGACCTGAAATTAGAAGCCGACATGCTGAGCAATCAACCTCAAGTTTCTCAGGAATAATGGCAAATCTAAGTTTATGGTTGTGGGAGAAATGTGAAAATCCAACTTTACTCCCATTATCATTCAACTTTCGGTAATGGCTGCCAGTGGAAGGGATTCCTTGAGCACACATCCTATCGAGGGAAAAACTACATTCTTTGCATCGGTAACACATGTCACTTCTATGGTAGACTTTACATCCATCACATATAAATCTTTTGAGAAAGTCTCCTCCTTGGATAAAAAGAAGGTGTTCATGAAGATTGTGTTTTATTTTGAGGGGCAATTTTGCACATTCTTTATGCAAATGAATTTGACAAAACGAGCATTCATAACGTGGACTCTTCCCTAACTCATCACATAGATAGCAGAAGAAGCAAGTTGTATCTTCAAAATAGTTCAAAATATGATCGTTAAATTTGTCTTTAATCTGCATAAAGGAAAAACAGATAGAGAAATATAAGTCTAAGTTAATTATAATAAATATTTTCATAATTAATATTATTCTTTTGACATATCTTACATCATTTTAATTTTTTCAAAAGAGTTCTTGTGCATGATATTATTTAGTTAGATATATCATTTTATGTTATTTTATAATCTATAATATTATTAATCAATGCATTGTAATTAATATGAATTTTAAATTTAATACATTTATTTTATATTATAATTTAATAATTGATAAAATATGAGAACTTGTATATATTTAATTAATTACATCATTTTAATAAAATTGATATTGTAGAAAATTATTTTAAAACATAATTCAATCTAAAAGATAATAATATAAAAGAAAATTGATACATGAAACTAAAAAGAATACCAAACAGATTTGTATCTATATTATTGATAGTTTAGAGAAAAGTAGTAGTTTAATATACTTGTTTGCATTGAATTCACATTTTATTTATTCTATTTATTATATAAATTGTAACATCTCGTTACTGTCGGCAAGGGTAAAATGATAATATCGGGACTGACTGATCGGTTTTACTGTATTTACTGACTGAGTATGCTACTGGCCTCTAATTATAGAGGAACGAGTTTACTGCATATGCATATATTCATAGGTACATGCATTCATGATTTTCCGGTATTTAATTGTGAATTGAAATTGGTCAAGTGGTGGTTTGTGGTGATCAAATTGTGAATCGATCGAATCGATCGAATATGATTAATTGAGAAATTTGAGTTTTTGGGTTCAAATGATTGATTTAATATTGGTTACGAGTGACTGGTATTTTATAGTGGCTTAGAGGAAATTTCTGGGAAATTCGGGAGAAATCGCCTTGGGACCGTAAATATTTAGGCGATCGATCGATTGACTATATAATCTTGAAGGATCGTCTAATGGTGATGGAAAAATTAGGATTTTTCTGATAGGAAATAAATATGTTGAGCCATTGAAATTTAGAGACTGAAATTTGGACTGATATGGAGACTTAGATCTATAAATATTAGGGTTGAATGAAATTGGGGGATTTTGACTAAGGCATATGCGAGTTCCTCTTCCCCCTCGACGGTGATTCGATTTTCTTCCTACGGTGAGAGATCTTTCGATTTCTTCTCATGGTTTCTTCCTAGTATGCTAGGCTAACTTGTTTACTGTCATTGATGAAGGTTAGAAGCTTTGATATTGGTTGATCGATTGGTTTGGAGGATTTTAGGGTTTACGGTAGAATCGTAGATTTGAGCTTGATTGGTAAGTGTTTTTGTGTTTAATGTTGTTATTAATGGTTTTTATAGCATTTATGGCATTTATTAGGGTTGTTTTGGGGAAGATGAGAGTTTTAATGGTGGTTTTAGAGTGAGGAACGATCAGAGAAGACGAAGAGGATCGCGTCGACGCGCGATCGCACGCTTGAGCCCCGACGATTTAATTTATATTCGTTCGCCATGGCATGAAGCTTATGGGACGCCAGCAAGCGTTATATATGTATGACGCCGCGGCGTGTTTCTCCGTCTTCTTGGCGCTTAAGTAGCGTTGTTATTGCATGAGCGGACCATTTATCTTTGATGAGGGCCTCGAGGTCATGCAAAGGGACTGTTCCATTGGATTTAATTTGGTTTATTGGGCATAATTCATGGTATAGACCTCCGATTGAAGTGATTCCAGATTTGTTGTGAACTAGAAAGAGATCTACAATTGAGGATAATTAGAGGATTGGAATTTAATTTAATTGGTATTGATTTATCGAAATTAAGGTCAATTAGAGTTCATAATGTGACCTAAGTGGCAAATTGAGACTATTGGAGTTTTAATTGGAAATTTCAATAGAAGTTTCAATCCAATGAATAGGGAATTGTTATAAGGAGTATGAATTGAGGAAATTGACTGAATGTTTAGGAATGGACCATTTATTGGCGATCAATTGAACAAAGAGATAGGATTGAGCTTAAGTACCGAAATTGGGATTTAGCACCGGAAAATCGTGAACATGCATTGTAAGTCATTTCACTGAGACTTACGCATTACTGAACTATTTAATTGAGCATTTAGTAATGGGATGGTATTTTATTGTTATAGAGGCACCGTTGGACCGTCGTTCCACAGATATTGTTGGGACTTCCAGGCAGTAGCTCGGAAGTTACAGGTGAGTAACCTAGTTGGTTTCTCAAATTCCTGATTGTTTATATGCTCTGTATGAATTACTTGTAAAGGTGAACTGTATGATTACTGGCGTGATTAGGATCAAATTGCATGCTACTACTGAATTGGACTAGACTATTACCTGATTACCGAAATTGATTGGATTGAATTGCATGCTTTCTTGTCTTGAACTAGATCCTTTGTGTATGATACCGGGAATCGATATCTTTGGGCTCTATAGCATATACTGTAAAATCTTGAATCATGAATCTTGAATTATCAAACACTACACTGCATGCATAAATGCATGATCGGATAATGGACGTGTCCCAAGTTGCTATTATCACTGGAAAGAGCCTCGAGTCGAACATCAGATCTTGACCGCCCTGCCCAGGGAAGAAATCGACGCGTCCCTCTTGAACATCGATCGAGCACTTGGGCACAATCTTGAATAAGCGGAAAGAGTCTCATATGCATTATATACATGGTGATTGAGCTGTTAAATTGTGTGATGATTCTTGAAGCGTGTGATGCCATGATTTCTTGAAAAATTGTGATGTGATATCGTAAATCGTTTCTACGCCATTGTATTATTGCCACCGACATCAGTATCTTGTTGTAAGTCGTTATAGAATCATCGTAAATCGTATATAATATCGTTAATTGATATCAACGTATTGTCGTGTTGCACGCAATTTGCGTAATGCATGATTTAGTGAACCATCGATGATGGTTTCTCTTTGAGTTCATAAACTCACCCAAAATTGCAATCTATTTTCGGGAATGATAGAGTAGACTCTAGCTCAAGAATATTTTCTTTCTGCCGTCTGTGATTTCTTTGGCGAGAGTCGTGATGGCACACAGGTCGGTCAGGTGGGTTAGCTTTTGAGGATGACTTAGGATAGATGCTTGTATCAGTTTCCTTTTTGGTTTTGTTAGGAGACTGATAGACTTGTCTATTCTGTCAGTGGATGATTGTACCAGATGATTATTATTTTGGGATTCAAATTTGCTGATTTCTGCTATTGTGATATTTTATAGTTTTACTTATTGCGATGCCATGTGGATATTATTGGAAAATGTTCTGGTAGTGCACCCTTATCGTGGGATACGTGTCGGAGCGACCTTCGGGTTTCCCGATATGTACCCTTACGGTGAGGGGGCGCTACATAAATGACTAGTAAATTTTTGTGCCTATCATACCATATTAAAATGTGGTAGTAGTTTATAGATACTTACCAGGAGCTGCCTCTTGCATCGTGGACTAATTGAACGATTACACAAGTTAGGGACCTTTTCAATGTTATTATCTTCTTCGCCATCTTCCTTTTCTATGTAGTTCTGCTCAATTTCATTTGACTACACAATACAATAAGCAAAAGCAAAAAAGATGATAAAATAGTTGAATAAGACAAGGATCTTAAATAAAATAGAAAAAATAAAGAAGTTAAATTTTACCTCGGTTGATAATACACATTCAATGTGAGCTGTGAAAATATGACCCGTATTAGCACACTGTTGACATGAATAAGTATGATATCTTGGATTCCTCTTGTTCTCGCAAGTATAGCAATAATACTGATCTTTAGATTTGTCAATGTCATCCTCTGTTAATGGATTCTTGAGAGTTAGAGGATGAATGTGAGAATCATGCTTCACTTCTTTTGGAATTCCAATGCATTCCATATGAAAATATGCCTTGCATTCCAAAAAAATGTAGAGTGGTCCGTCGCAATCCTTACTACAAATGTTGCATTCAAATTCTGGCCACTCTGGAGGCACGAAGTAATAAAGGTCGTGTTTATGGTATTCTTTATTCTTGAGTGCAGATATTACCCCCAAATGATTGATGGCACATTCGGTATCAAGCAAAAAGGAAGGACACAAATGACATCGGTACCTCAGCGACTTTACACCATTGCCACAAGTTGCACAGTCCCCGCCAGAATTTTTCGGGAAAAGATTGTGAAAAGGGTGAAAAGGGTGTTGTATTATTCGTGGCATTTCCGCACAAGATTTATGCCAATACACTGAACATTCAAGGCAACCGTAACCTGGGCCTTTAAATGACCTTCCGCATCCTTCACATTCTAGTTCTCTGTAATTAGTACAATTGAAGAAACTTAGCAGATGTGGATCGTGGTTAAAATACCTAATTTGGGCCTTCACCTCATCTCCAATTGATCTCTGAATCGTAGTATCTATGAGAAAAGCACATTTAAAATCAATTTTGAAGTCACATTCTTTGCAACTTGCCATAAAATCGCCACTGCACAAATCTCTGCACTGATCACAGATGAACTTCTTACAACCATATTCAATAGAAACTGGGTGATGCGAGTGGCAAGGGTGTTGTACTTCACATTCTTGGGTAATTTCTACGCATCTCTTATGAAGATAGAGATCACAGTGAATGCAACAATACGCTAGATCCACTATTTCCCTTTTACATAGTCTGCAAGTGCAAGTAGTCCATTTCTTTATGGATATGGAATTGACAAGGAAGAGCGTATGAGGAAGACTGTCATGATAAATATGAGTTTTTGTATCTGGAGAAAGTAAAGTTGTGATTTGTTGGAGGTCATCGTTATCTGGTGAAAGAGCGCATTTGCAATCCAGCTTCAACCCGCACTCTGAGCATTTATAATAAATAGTAATTCTTATGATATCCCCGTAACGATCACAACTAACACGGTAGCCTTCTCTAGTTTGAAGGGTTAGAGAATGATGATGTTGCAAGTGAAGGGGATGAGCTCGTATCTCACGAGGTAAAGAAGCACAGGATTTGTGAACCCAGATATCTATAAGATATACATGTTCCTAGCAGACTCCACAAGCCCACACATGCTTAAGCCCAAGTCCAATGTACACAATCAGATAGGATAAAGCAAGAATAAGTTCAAAGAGATTTGGTGCTATCATAAATCCTCTGTATATATGATCAGAATCAGTTTTGAATATTCAACTGATATACGTGTATATATATAGATACATCAAACATGAATAAACAATCAATTCCTCACACAACTCTTTACCTTATATGGTATCAGAGCCATCGACTAACGTCCTTTTTTTTCTCCCACCCCAATGGCCTCAATTATCAATCCTACCTCTGATGAAACTCCTCAGCTCATCACCATCAATCCAGCAGCTCAAGCTCCTTTGAAGCTAACCTCTACCAATTACCTTGCCTGGAGAATGCAATTCAACAGTTTATTTATATGATATGATTTGCAAGGCTATATTCATGGCACCAAAAGCTGCCCTCCATCTATCATCACAAACAATGACTTACCTCTTCCCAATCCTAACTATCAACATTGGATTCGCCAAGATCAACTGATCCTAAATGCCATCATTGGTGCTCTATCATCAACAATCATTCCATTCATCGCCACTGCCAACACTTCAAAAGAAGCCTGGGATACTTTAGCTAAAACCTATGCACAAGCTTCAAGGGGCAAACAAAAGCAAGTCAAAACTCAGCTCAAGAAACTTATCAAAGGACAGCTATCAATTACTGAATATATGCAGGCCATCAAGACCAAAACAGATGAACTTATCTTTCTGAATGTTGCAATGGATCCTGAGGACATCACCGATAAAGTTCTTGATGGACTAGGTGAAGAATATAGTGAGGTAATTCGTATCATCAATGCTAGAGATACACCTATCTCCTTTGATGAGCTTCATGAGAAACTTATTACTGCAGAAGCTGACCTTCCTTCACCTATCCTCACTCATTTTCCTGCCACAGCCAACTACACCAACAAAACAGAAGGTAAAAAGCAACATCATCAACACATACATAGATGGCGCCACCAGCAATCACAACCCTCTCACCATCACCATTTCTAGCATAATAATCAAGCTAATTTTCGGTCCTCCCATAGCCAGATACAGCCTCTTCCTCCCCACTCCTATACTAGTCATACTGGTTTGTCTTCATCCAATTCTTCATACCAACCTCGACCATATTTGGGCAAGTGTCAACTCTATGGAGTTCAAGGTCACAGTGCTAAACGTTGTACTTCCTTTCGCATTGTCTCTGCTGGATCTTCAATCTCCTTTCCAAAAGCCAACTTTGCTATAGCACCTAATCAAGACCCGTGGATCCTTGATTCTGGAGCCTCTCATCATGTGACCACTGATTTACAAAATCTTGCTTTGCATTCTCCATATACAGGCAAGGAAGAAATCATGGTTGGTGATGGATCTGGACTCCACATCAGCCACAAAGGCAGTGGTACACTACATACTGATCACAAAACGTTTACTCTGGATAATGTTCTATGTGTGCCTGAAATGAAACAACAATTAATATCAATTTATCAATTTTGTGTCTCTAACAATGTTTCTGTTACATTCTCACCTTTTTCTTTTCTTATGAAGGATCTGAAAACAGGGACACCACTTCTCAAGGGTGCACCTAACAATGGACTCTATGCCTGGCCACCATCATCCTCTCCAAAGCATGCTCTCTCCACCACACTTGCACCTCTCCCCGATTGGCATTCTAGAATAGGACATCCTGCAAAACCGATTGTTCATCACATTTTATCTCAGCAAAACATTCAGTTTAGTAATAGACTTCCTTCTCATTGTAATGCATGCTTCACTAATAAAAGTCATAAATTACCTTTTTCCAAATCCACTCTTGTGTCTACCACACCGCTGGAAGTTATCTTCTCTGATGTATGGACTTCCCCTATCTATTCTCATGACAATTGCAAATACTATGTTCTTTTTATTGATCACTACACCAAATACACATGGATCTATCCTTTACAAAAAAAATCTGATGTGCATACTGTTTTTCCTAGGTTCAAAGCTATTGTTGAAAAGTACTTTGTGGTCCATTAGAACCTTATACACAGACAATGGGGGAGAGTTTATTGCTCTCACTAACTTCCTATCCACACATGGTATTTCCTTTCGCACAACCCCACCACATACACCTGAACACAATGGCCTAGCTGAAAGAAAACATCGCCACATTGTGGAGACTGGTCTAACTCTACTAAGTCATGCATCCATACCTTTAACCTATTGGCCACAAGCCTTCACCACAGCAGTTTATCTAATTAACCGTATGCCCACTGCCACTCTAAACATGTCTACTCCCTATTCTTGTTTATTTCGCACAAGCCCCAACTATTCTAAACTTAGAATCTTTGGTTGTCTATGTTATCCTTGGTTAAAACCCTACACCTCTCACAAATTAGAACCCAAGTCCAAACCGTGTGTGTTTATAGGTTACTCACCTTCTCAGAGCAGCTACCATTGCCTTGATCCTGCTACTTCTCGCATCTACTCCTCTCGTCATGTCCAATTTGTGGAATTTGTGTTTCCCTTTGCCACATTCTCATCAGCCCCATCCCAACCTTCAGCTGACCCTACTGCCACTTGGATTCCACCTCCACTGAATCTTTCATCATCCTCTTCTTCTTCTCCTTCTCCGGAATCCTCCTCTCTTCTTGGTGCACCACTTGGGAATATGGCATCTGCTGTTGTTAGTTCCTCCTCAAGCGAAGATTTTGGCCCAATACAAGCTCATCATCCTCCTCCAACTTCCAGTCATCCGATGATCACCAGAGCCAAGAATAACATCCGCAAACCTATACAGAAGCTCAGTCTCACAGCACAGTTACAAGGTACTACAGATTTTGAGCCAACCTGTCTATCACAAGCCCTAAAAGATTACAATTGGCGCAAAGCTTGCTCAGAAGAGTTCAATGCTTTAGTAAAGAATGGTACCTGGGAGCTTGTTCCATCTGAGGCTACTCAAAACCTTGTTGGTTGCAAATGGATCTTCAGAATCAAGCGCCATTCAGATGGGTCCATTGCCAAGTACAAAGCTCGCCTTGTCGCCAAAGGATTTCATCAACGTCCTGGCATTGACTATGCTGAAACCTTCAGCCCTGTTGTCAAACCAACCACTATTAGACTCATTCTTAGCATAACAGTATTAAATGGATGGGAGTTACGTCAATTAGATGTGAATAATTCTTTTCTACAAGGTCCACTGACAGATACAGTTTTCATGGCACAGCCCAAGGGCTTTGTTGATTCTGACAAACCACATCATGTCTGTCTACTAAAGAAAGCTATCTATGGCCTTAAATAAGCACCAAGAACATGGTACCAAGCACTCAAGCAGTTTTTAGTTCAGTCTGGGTTCAGCAATTCTCAATCAGATACTTCCCTTTTCCTTAATCACTCTTCGCATGGTACAATTATACTTATTGTCTATGTCGATGATATTATTGTCACAGGTGATAACTCTACTCTTCTCAATCACTACATCAGTTTGCTAGCTCACAAGTTCTCCATTAAGGACTTAGGCAGTCTATCCTACTTCCTTGGAATTGAGGTTATCAGGAACAATCAAGGCATTTTACTCTCTCAAAGAAAATATATCGCTGATCTCCTATATGATACTAACATGCATGAAGCAAAACCAGTACTCACACCTATGGCGACCCATCCAACTCTCACTTTACACTCCGGCACCACATTAACAGATGCAAGTAAATATCGCAAAATCATTGGGAGTCTACAGTACCTGTTACTTACCAGACTCGATATTGCCTTTGCAGTGAACAAATTATCTCAGTTCAATCATCAACCCACCACTGAGCACTGGATAGCTGTTAAACGACTCCTTCGGTATCTTGCTGGCACCATTGATGACGGTATTCAACTTTTTTGAAACCCTAATTTGGATCATCACTTCCCTACTCAGCTTCATGCATTCTCTGACACCGATTGGGGAGGAGATAAAGACACATATCGCTCCACTGGAGCATTTATCATCTTCCTCGGACAAAACCCAGTGTCCTGGAGCTCCAAAAAGCAGCGATCTGTGGCTCGCTCATCTACGGAGGCCGAATACAAAGCCGTTGCCAACACGGCTGCTGAGCTAACCTGGATACGAAATCTTCTTACTGAACTACGCATAGGGTTGTCGTCCCCTCCGGTGATCTATATGGACAACATTGGGGCTACCCAACTGAGCTCCAACTCGATCTTCCACTCTCGGATGAAACATGTTGCTATCGACTTCCACTTCATTAGGGATCTGGTCCAATCTGGTTCTGTCTGAGTCTCTCATGTTTCCGCTGCCGATCAGACGGCTGATTGCCTCACCAAACCACTTGCTCGTCCATCGTTTCTCCGACAGAAGTTCAAGCTTGGTCTCCGTCAACGTCTACCAACTTGAGGGGCCGTATAAGATATACATGTTCCTAGCAGACTCCACAAGCCCACACATGCTTAAGCCCAAGTCCAATGTACACAATCAGATAGGATAAAGCAAGAATAAGTTCAAAGAGATTTGGTGCTATCATAAATCCTCTGTATATATGATCAGAATCAGTTTTGAATATTCAACTGATATACATGTATATATATAGATACATCAAACATGAATAAACAATCAATTCCTCACACAACTCTTTACCTTATAATATCATCACACTTTTCACAGAAATAGACAGGACCATCATCCATGATTGTGAAGCAGACACTGCATTCAGGATAGTCTTCTTCATCATCAAACTCTGCATAGTCTTCTTCATCATCTACCTTTCTTCCATTTCTTTCATCTCGTTTGAAAAACTTGAACAAAATATGGGAGAAATTCTCCTTGTTTTGATCACAAAAGGTCAAGACGTGATGATCCTGAAATTGAATCTCCATTATCAGAAGTTCAAACTGATTGTGATTGATGAGAAAGGGAAAGAAAGTAGAAGGGTTTACAATGGGGAAAGTTACCTCTTTCAAAGCAAAATTTGATGCAATAAAATAGAAATATACAAAGCTTTTAACGCATGCATGGAATCCATACTATTCCATGTTCATATCATCATTACTTTATGTTACATATGTCTTTCTTTAATAGTTTTCCAAAAGACTGCCAGTCTAACGAGTGAATTCCGGATCGTGTTTGGATTCGTTGAACTTAATCAGTTCAAGTAACATGCAAATATTAAGAAGTGTATATTTTAAAATAAATTGTTGAAATCAAAAATAAATTAGTCCACGTATATAATAATATATTGTATAATTTATTTACATTTTACAAGTATTTTTATTTAAAAATTCATAAATATGCCAGCTGTTTAATATTGCATTATATGGCTTGAGGGCTAATATAATAATAATGATAAAATTAATCAATTTTAATTTAATTTAATTTTATAATTTATAAATTAATTAAAAATTAAAAATTAACTAATTTTAAATTTTACGTTTTTATTTTAATTTTATTAAAAATTAAAATTAAAATAATAAAATCAAAACAAAAAATCAAAGTAAAACCAAAATAAGTGTCCTTTTTGTTATCATTTTAATTTTAACTTTTAATAAAATTAATAGTAGTATACTTAAAATTAATTTTAATTTTAATTTTTATTAAACTAATAATAGCATAATTAACGTTAAAATGATTTTAAAAAAAAACTTGTTACACTTATGTCGCACCTGTGACAATTCTTACTACGGGCATGACAATTATGTTTTAAAAGCAAAATTAGAGGGTATAATTTTTTTTTGCATATTACATTTTCAACTAGATGAGTGAAACGCTCTTGCACTCGAGTGTTTTCATTTTTAGCTGATTGGGTTAAATATGTCAATCCAATCAATCGTTTATCAAACATTTCTATCGACTATTTCATACAGTCAATTAGCTAAAAGTTTTAAAACTGCTAAAAATCAGTTGATCAGTTGTTTACCAAATCAGACATAAATCTTTTACCATTAACCAACTCCAATCCCTAGAGATAGTAATAGGCTGCCCGTATCGAATAGGATCAAACAAGGATGGAAATTGGATTGAGCGTAGGAAGGCCCTGCCCGTCTCGACCCAAATCAACGAACCAGATTTTGGTTGACTTGATTTCGAGTTAGACCTCGGGTCAACCTCAAGTTCTGGCTGTCCAGTCTACACAAATATAAGAAAATTGACGTTATTTTTTATTTTATTTAAAAAAATTTAAAAGGTTTGGACTCAGCCGAGTCAAGATCATGCTCGAGCCCGACTACCTCAAGCCCAACTCATTGTCATCCTTAACTCAAACAACCCAAAGTTTGATAAGATTGGAATTAACATAATGAGTTATAGCATAATTTAATAAAACAACGTTATTTTCATAATTGGGTTGTTAAATTTACTGATCTTTTACTTGAATCGATTCAATTTGTTTGAGTTGAGTTAGTACTCTTAAACTCAAACCAACCTAAATCCTACCAATTTGAAACTAGATCTATTAGCTTTGAATCAAATCAAGTCATGTTTAACATATCGTATCTATAATGGTCTCTTAATTATTTCTATATGCATATAACTATTTCAATAATATAAACTAAAGTTCAGGAATAGTGATAAGTCAGGCCGGACATGTTCTCTATAAAGCTTGAACTTGATATAAAACTTAATCAAACCTTTAAAAAATGAGCTTGGGCTTGAATTAATTGGATTCTAAATCAACCTAAAAAAGTTGAGTTGATCAAATTTTGAATAAAAATCCAAGTTTAGATTAGTTCGATTAAGATTGAGTTTGAGGTAAGTTCAATTAAGTTCAAGTTAGGCATGAGTTTGAAACGAGTTCAATTCAAATTAGAGATGGCATATGGGCCTTAGCCCAACTTAAGGTCAATGGGTCAGGCCTAGTTGACCGTGTCTTGGGCTAAGCCTTGGACTTAAAAAAAAAACTCGAGTCTCAGGCGAGCAGTCCAACCTCGACTCGAGGCTAAACATATATAAGCAAAACTAAGTTGTTTTTATATTTTCAATTTAAAAACAACTCAGATCAGGCCTAATCAAGTTCAAATTAGATTTGCTATCTCAGGCACTAGTAATAGCAGTCAGGCTGGGCTCAGGCATGGGCGAGTCCAAGGTTGACCCGACTTATTGTCATCTCTAACTAGAATTGGTCATATTGGGATTTTTTAAATGAAATTACGATTTGTCATTTTTTTAACAAAACTTAATTATATTGGGCAGAATAAAAATTATGTAATCCGTAATTAAAAATTTTTATAAATTTTTTTAAAAAGTCTTTTTATTGAAAGGTGCAAGTACTGAGTATAGCTATCAATTATGGACCTAAAAGCTTGATTTACGAGAAAAAGCGTGACAAGGACTTAAATAGTAGTTAAGTTTGGATTGATCTTATTTTGAACAAGTCAAATCATCTTGCAATTACCATTTAGTCTGGTTCGAAATTAACGAGTCAAGTCTAGATTGATCATATTTTGGTTTTGTAAGTCAGATCAGAATTGAGCCAAAATAATCCAAACAACTCAAACTGTCTTTCTAAACTAATATCATTTCAGTATAGCGCGATGTTAACTGGACATAGTTGAGCTGAAACCAACACATCAGAATTACCTCGGCCAGAGGAGGAATCAATCGAGCTGTCTGAAGGAGACATTACCATAGTGCAGGGATCCCACGGCCTTGGGATAGAACTCTCCAGCACCTTCAAAGCTAAGCTAGATCATATATGGAACAATGTCGTGGTGGTCAAGCTCCTGGGACGCAAAATTGGCTTCAATATGCTGAGAGATCGCCTCCACTCCATGTGGAATCCCACAGGACCCCTAAAAATTGTTGATTTGGAGAATGAATTCTTTCTAATCAATTTCAAACAGGAGACAGACTATATCCATACCTTGACGCAGGACCCTTGGATCCTCACCGGCCACGTTCTCTCCGTGCAGCCTTGGGCCCTGGAATTCTGCCCTTCCTCCGGACGGTGTGGGTTCGATTCCCCGACTTGCCCATCGTGTGCTACCATCCCTCCATCCTCACTGCGCTCGGTAACCAAGTGGGGCGCACGGTGAAGATCGACGAAAACACGCAACAAGCTTACCGTGGACGCTTTGCCAGAGTCGCTGTCAATCTGGACCTCAGCTCCCCTCTCTGCTCGGTAGTCGAACTGGACGGGGAAATGATTCATGTTGCCTATGAAGGATTACCGCAAATCTGCTTCCACTGCGAACGAGTTGGCCACGGTTCCTCAAGCTGCCCCTTTTGTCTGGACACCTCGGCCACCCAAAAGCCTTCCCTCAACCCCACGACACCACCTACACAAGCAGGAAGCAGCTCCAGCCCGGCTAACGAAACGCCCAGCCAAGCCGACTTTGGGTCGTGGATGCAGGTTAACCGGTGCGCTCACCGGAACCCAACTCATTCCTCCACCGCGCGTCTCGCCAGCTCCTCCACCGTCCCCACAGTCGGGTCGTGTGGATCGCGATTCACTGTGCTCTCCTCTTCAGAAACGTCAGATCCACCAACGGTAATCGGTCCAACGATCACTGCCACCCCCCGCAGCTCTTCCCTAGGCTCATCGGCTCTGAACCGAACGGCAACCCAGCCCCTTCCCCATCTGGTTATGCGAGACAATAATCACCAAAGAATGAAATGCGCATCAGCTGGCAATAAACTCCCTCAGCAGGCCACGACGTCATCTGCTTCTAAGCAGATCAACCAGCAGGGCCAGGGTCCATTTCCCCAACTTGCGGCCCAACCCACCCTCGCCCTACCCCTGCAGATCCCTCTTTCCCCTATCCCAGTCATGCCCAGCCCAGTCCTAGTAAGCCTCCCACCCCAAGCCCCTCTTGAACAGACTTCCCTTGCTCAGGCCCAAGGCATTTCTGGGCCCAGTTCTGGCCATGTAGCACTCTCTATCCCTTCCCATGCGAACATAGTCGTACCAGACCCAGCTGTACCCATGACCATCCAGGTGACATTGGACAGCGGCGCGATGGACGAAGATCCCGGCGGCCCAAGCAACTCTTCAACCCAGACTCCTCCTCTTGGGCAAGTTCACGAGGCAACCCCCTATCCCCCTGACACCATTCCATGGCCGTAGCTCACCGTGTCCCTTGATACCGACTTCGATACCGACATGGCAGAATTAGGTCTAGTGCCAGCTCTCACCCACGCTTAGGAGTTGACTACTTCTGAAGTCAACATCCTTGAAGTCTAAATTCTCAGTTTCCCCGGCTTTCTGTCATGACGATTTTTATATGAAATTGCCAAGGGCCTTGAGGTCGGTCCTTCAAGCCTATCATGAAGAATTACATCCTTATTCATAAACCTTGCCTCCTTGTTCTGGTTAAACCCCGCATAAGCGATGATCATGCATTGAAAGTGATTAGGACTCTAGGTTTTGAACACTCTTTCCAGGTAGAAGCAGAGGTTTTTTGGGCGGCTTATGGTTACTTTGAAATGCTGACCTTACAGTTCGAATCCGGTTTGCTCACCTTCAGTTTGTGCATGCTAGCATAGAGTGGGACCACTCCAACTTTGAGTTCACTACCATCTATGCTAGCCCTTCTTATGCGCTTCAGAAGTACCTCTGGCATTATCTGCCAAATATTGCGAGACTCACTACTACACCATGGCTCTTAGGAGGCGACTTCAATGCCAAATTGGACAGCTGTGATAAACGCGGAAGCTCTCGTCTACAACCCATTATCAACCCTCACTTTAGCGTCTGCATGCATCTATGTAACCTTCAGGAGATTGACTTTGTCGGACCTAGATTCACATGGCGGCGAGGGCAGATTCGAGCTCGTTTAGATTGTACGTTTTGCTCTAATTCTTGGCTAGCAGTTTTTGCTTACACCTGTGTGATTCATCTGCCTTTTTTGAAATTGGATCATCGGCCACTTCTCATCATTTTTCCTAACACGGATCCCCATCCTCAGATGCGGCATCCCTTTCGGTTTCAGTCAGCTTGGCTTACCCACGCGAATTTTGATACCGTGGTAGCTGAGCACTGGCACCATACTTCTTCGAAACTTAGTGGTACAATACAACATCTTTCAGATAAGCTCATTCAGTGGAATGACGACACGTTCGGGAAAATCTTCCACCGCAAGAAACGTTTTATGACCGATTTGGAAGGCATTCAACAACCTTTGGAAGATTCCGACTTGTCCTCCCTCTAGGAGCTGGAGGAATATCTGCGGGCTGAACTCAAAAACAACCTATACTAGGAAGAGCTATTCTAGCATCAACGCTCTAGAAGCCAGTGGCTTGCCCAGGGTGACAGGAATAGTTTCTACTATCATGCTATCACTAAATACAAATGTCGTCAAACGCGTTTCACCTCTTGAATTGACAAGGACGGTACTGTATATACTGACCCTACGTCCCTCGGAGACTTAATGCGACGTCATCTCGAGGTGTTATACCTCTCCGAAGGTATCTACCTCCCAGTTTGGCACCTTCAGGGACAACTTCCCCCACTCCCACAGCATGCCACTAAAGATCTTACCCTGCCGTTAAGTCTGAAGGAAATTAAGACAGCTTTCTTCTCCATGGCTCCTAATAAAGCGCCCGGCTTTGATGGTCTAACTGCTTTATTTTACCAATCTCAATGGGCCACTGTTGGCCCTTCCTTGACAAGTTTCATTCAGAATATCTTTAATCACAGCATTTGGGATTCTAAAATAAACAGTATCATTCTGGTCTTTATCCCTAAAATCTCGTCCCCATCTTCGATATCGCAATTCAGGCCTATCGTTCTCTATTCAGTTTTATACAAAGGCCTCACTAACATTATTGTTAATCGGCTCAAACCTTACCTCAATGATCTTGTCGCTCCCACTCAATGTAGTTTTGTTTCGAGGCACATGATTACCGTCAAAGGGACCCGCTCTCTCCCTACCTCTTTGTCCTTTGCATGGAATGTCTGGGATATACTATTAACCAAGCCGTGTCCCAAGGTACCTGGCACTCGATTAAGTTAAGCAGGAATGGACCACCCCTTTCTCATTTATTTTTTGCGGTTGACCTCTTCCTCTTCACAGAAGCTTCTGTCAACCAGGTGTCCGTCATTCGGGATATCCTGAACTCCTTCTGTGCCTCGTCTGGTCAACTCGTGAGCATGGCCAAATCAAGATGCTATTTCTCGCAAAATACCCCTCCAGTTGCGACACAATCCTTAAGTAGCACCTTAGGATTCCCCAAGACCAAAGATCTTGGACGATATCTCAGTGTCCCTCTCCTGCATCAACGTGTTAGTAAGCGTACATACCAATCCATTCTCGACAAGGTACACCAGCGCTTATCAGGTTGGTCGGCCAAACTCCTCTCATTCGCTAGGCGTATCACTCTGAGCCAATCGGTTTTAGCAGTTATTCCGAGCTACACTATGCAGATAGTTCGCCTTCCACATTGTCTATGTGATGATCTGGAAAGAGCCATGAGACAATTTTTGTGGGGTTCGTCACGCGATCAACATAAAATACACCTTGTCAATTGGACAGACGTTTGCAAGCTTAAGGAGTTGGGCGGTCTTGGAATTAGCCGAATTCGGGAAACTAATAATGCTTTCCTTGCTAAACTCGGGTGGTCCCTGATCGTTAATCCAATTGCTTTATGGGTTCAAGTGCTCTCTGGTAAATACAAATTCGATGCCAGCCACATTCCCCATCTTTGGATACCACCGGGGGATCAATGGTCTGGCGAAGCATCAAAGCAACCAGGCCCATAGTTCACCAAGGCTTGAAATGGATGCTCGAAGATGGCTCCAGGACGCACTGTTGGCTCGACCCTTGGATTGTGGGCACTGGACTGCTTCTTACCAACGCCACACAACCTATTCCCAAATCCACTCTGTCCCTTTGCGTCCCTCGGTATGTGGACTCTAGTGAAAATTGGAATTGAGCAAAGTTCCAATTTTGGTTTCCACCGCCGAATTGTCGCCTTATCGCCGCACGTTTCTGCCCAATCAACTCCTTGGCCCTGATAAGCTAGTTTGGGGTGCTTCCGACAGTGGACTTTTCATTGTTACTTCCACTTACTCCATGCTTATGGGCCATGACGATGAGCCGACTCATGGGGTTTGGAAGTCCATCTGGCAGTGGCTGAGACTATCGTGCATCCACACATTTCTCTAACTTCTAGCACATAATCGGTTACTCACGAACCAACAAAGAGTTCGAAAACAACTCACTACGGACAGCAGTTGTCATCACTGTTCCCTTGAAGAATCTTCCCTGCACGTTGTGAGATATTGCCTCAAGGCATGCCGAGTGTGGACCACGTTGTCGACACTGCAACTAATTTCTTTGCTATACCTCTCCGGTACTGGATTATCACCAATATCCAAAACCACCGCTGTCTCCTGGGCCATGATTGGGCAGCCATTTTTTGCCTCATTTGTTGGTTTCTTCGGACATGGAGGAACAAGTCTTTATTTGATCCTCAATTCAATTGGCCTCCCTCTCCTGACTCTATCATTTTGTCTTATATAGATCAACTCCACATGTCATCTGAGAGGCGAAGCAAAACTCACACCAGACTTCGGGCCCACCAAGAGGTACTAGTCAGTTAGATCAACCTACCACCGGGATGGATCAAATTAAACACAGACAGCGCCAACAATCAAAGCAATTGCACAGCTACAACAGGTGGCATATTACGCGACAGTGACTGTAATTGGTTTAGAGGATTCACACAGAATCTGGGTTGGTGTGCTCCGCTATCTGCTGAACTCTGGGGAGTCTTCACAGGCCTCTTACTAGCCTGGCGCCTAGGCTTCGGCCGCATCGAACTGGAGTTGGATTCGATCACGGTGCACACACTTCTCTCCTCCTCAGCCAATGGTACACAGGTGCCCAACCCTATTTTTGCGGGCATCCACGAGTTGTTTTCATGGAACTGGTCTATTGTTCATCGGTATGTCTACCGAGAGAGTAACAGATGCGCGGACTGGCTTGCCTCCCAGGCTGACCACTTAGCTGTAGGGGTTACTTATTTTGTTACTGCACCTTCCGGGTGCCACCCTTTCCTCTACGAGGATAAGTCGGGAATCTGTTTCCTCATACTTGTTGTGTAATTTGCTAAGGTAATTTCCCTTTAATCAAAAAAAATTCAAGATTAAAATGGCACCGTTTTGGATTATGCAATCGAGCTTGGACTACCTATTTGAGAGACAAGTCCAGTCCAGATCCAATCTATTATCATCTTTAATGAAAATGTCAATTCTTTCTCTCTTAAATAAGCAGGGATGGTAATAGGCTGAGTTAGACCTAGGCCTGTCAACTCTACTCGAGGCTTGATCAATCAGAGGCGAAGAGTCTGAGCCGAACCGGCCTAGCCTAAATTATTTTTTATTATTTTATTTTTTAAATTAAAAAATACAAAAATAATATCATTTTTGTTATAGGTATTGGCCCTTAGGTCGGGCCACGCTTGAGCAGCTCAAACCTGAGCTCGGCCCAAGGATTGCTTTTTAAAAAAAAACTAGGTCCGATCCCAGATCAATTCAACCCTAAATAGGGCTAGTCAAGTCAAGCTCAGGCTCAAACGCCATGTCTATTAATAAGTTGGAACATATAAAATCATATCAAGTAATACACGATTAGCCTATGAACATCAATTCCGTCAAACTCGTTACTTAATTCTAAATAGTTGACTACTCAAGTAATTTATTTAAAATATGTTATTTAAAAAATATTTTGTATATTTGATGATTTATTCAATATATATCCAAAAATAGCAATTGCTAATTTTATCATTACAAAAATATCAAATTAAATAAAACTAATTATTTCACTATTGATGCATATAATCTTCACTAGGTTTTCATCTATCTACAACTGAATTGAGATTAATGAGGTACTGAATAAGATTAAAGATTTGGATATGAAATCAACGACTCTCATCAAAATGATATCATATTACGATAATTCAAGTATAATCGAGTTGAGTTCGGTCTGACCTATAAAATTAATCTCATACAATGTTGACTTCCTGTGTCTTTCAAGCCATAAAACATACACACATCTCATATAAGAGTTCTGAAAGGGGACATAGAAACCATAGCCAATGATTAAATATTTAATCAATATAGGATTTCATTTGATGATATTATTAATAAAGTTAACTTTCCCACATGGAGGTCCCAATAATTTATTATATAAATAGACTAATTTCAACATGAAGAATACTAATAAACAACATTCAATGGTAAAAAAAAGAGGGCTTTTTTCTAATTCTAATTTAGGATAACGATAGAATGAGTCGGGTCAAAATTTTGTTTTGTGATCCGAGATAGAATCAAAATAACCTAAGTTTTGACAAAGTTGACAGAAACAAATGAAGATACTTTCATCTAATTCTAATTAGTTATAGCAATTGGTAGGGGCCAATCTATCCTTCTTTTTGTAGGTAGAATCGAAATCAAAACGATGTCATTTTATTATAGTTGACAAAAACGATATCTTTTTTATATAACTAATCGAAACATCGTTATTTTAGTCAATTATGTAAGAATATTGGGGTAGATCCCTCTTAAGTTTGAGTACGACTCAAAACTCAATTAATGCAAACTATTTCATTAATTTTAAATCTGATCTAATAGATTTCATCGTGAACCTGTTGTCAATTCAAGAGACATAATATAAAGAGAATAAAAAGTAGAAGACATGCATGCATATGAACAAGAACTTTGGTTGAGTTGTGTGTATCACAACACATACAAAAGCGAAAGTGATTGCTCTCGTCGTTGTTGTTAACGTTGGTACGTGCAATTATTATTCATATATGGAATTCATATGAAACGGTGTCTTCTTTTTCTAAAGAACAAAGAGAGCCACTTGTGTGGGGAAGGTGGGCGTTGGTGGTGGGGGATGACATGTTCATGTTAGGGCCTATTTACATTGTTTAGTATATGCTATGAATTGATTTTGTCGGACTAATTGTCTGCTGCTCATTTCACTACATCTTATTTCGTCTCGGGATGGCATTTGAACCTAGCCTGACTTGGCCCGCTTCAGTCTGATTCGAGATTAATGGCCCAAGCTTGAGTTGACCGAATCCTAAGTCGGTCTAAGGTTAGGCTTAGGCTCGTGCTGTCCAAGGTCAAGGCCTAATAATTATAAGAAAAGTAAAGTTGTTTTATAAAAAATGATATTTTTATTTTTTGTAGACTCAACTTAATTAGTCCGTTTTTATTTTTAATTTTAATATATAAAAAAATCAAATCAAGTAGAGTTAGATAGGGCTCTGACATGTATATTTTTTTATTTTTAAAAATGTAAAAACTTAGATTAGGTCAAGTTGAGTCAAACTTGAGCTTTGAGCCAATTACCTCAAGCCTAGCCACCTTAGGTCCGATAGAGTTTGAGGCTGAACCCAAGCTCAAGCAAAAGCTTTTGCATGATGTATTGTTCTAACATATAATTAGGGACCTTAATGGATTGAGTTGAACTAGGCCAATAACTCAAGCCCAATTAAAATCCAATAAAACTTAAGTTCAAATTGCAAGGATGTCATTTTAGTCTTAAATTTAAGTAATTATACTAAAAGGATGTCGTTTTTATGAAGGAATTCAACTTGCTTAGGTTGCTCAACCTGGACTTCAAGTCAATCCTTCCAACCTAAACTCACCTAAGTATGAAAATGGTCCAAGCCCAGTCGGACTCTCCCAAGTCTGAGCTGGGCTCAAAAATCCTTTTTTGGACTTGAGCATATTCCGAAATTCAATTAAATTTATTTTTAATTTTTAATAAATTTAAAATGACATCATTTAATTTCAAATTTTTGAAAATGAAGCTAAAAGCATAGTTGGGCAACCCGAATTTAAGCCAAATTCAAAGCTTTAAATTTTCAAAAAAAATAAAATCCTAGTTAAACCTTTAGCCTAATCAACCCGAATTAGGCTCATTGACTTCTGATAAAGTCGAATTGGAATAAGCTTTTTTTACCATCCCTAACCTTACTTAATTTAAAACTAATTTGTTGATTTTAGATTAGGTCGAGTCAAGTTGAATTTTAATTGCCAATACTACATGTAATGCAACTTTTATCTTCGGAGGGAAGTTATCAATTAGTGTGTGTTTAAGTGGAGGAGTAAGTATGATTAACAAAAGCAGATATATACTAGTTGTGTTAATATTAATTAATTTAGATTTATTTAATGTACATTCAAAAATGATAATTAAAATGTATTATATTATAAAATAAATTTAAGAAAAAAACTTCAAATCAAGGTATAAATGTCAACTACAATTCAAATTATTATTACAATTTATTTTAATTATATTTATATCATTCCCAATTGTATCGAACTATTTATAATTAATATAATTTCTGCAAGTGTTGTATAACAATTAATTTATAATTTAATACCTTCTTTAGTGGCTTTTTTATTTCCTTAAACTTGGTTTTTATCAATTTTATAAATATAAAAAAACATTATTATTATTATTATTATTATTATTATTATTATTATTATTATTATTATTATTATTATTATTATTATTATTATTATTATTATTATTATTATTATTATTATTATTATTATTATTATTATTATTACCATCGACATTGTCATTATCAATGCTTTAAAATCATAATAGAAATTAAATTAGTAAAGCAAAATGTTTAAGATTTAAAAATTCAACAGATATTAAATCGTCATAAAATCAATTAAAATTGAATAAAAGTAAAACTTTGAAATATATTTTAAAAGATTGTCCTTATTTATTAAAACATTTGAACTTTAATTTTAAAAATGTTAAATAAAATTAATTAATTAATTTTAATTTATAAGAACTTATTAATTTAAAAATTGACCGATTAATTAATAAATTGATCAGTTTTAAGAAAGTAAATTGAACGAAAAAGTTGAAAACTAAATCAAAAGTTAGATAATTCAAGATTTTTACGGTTTGATTGAATGAATAATTTTAATTTTTAATCATTGATTATTATTTATTTAAGGAATATTAGTTTCTATTTTTAAATTTTTTACCAAATTAATTTTTTAAGAAAGGTTAGAAATGACACGTCAAATCTTCTATTTCAGTGATTCTTATCCAACTTTATTATATTAAATCTTTATGTAAAATTTACATAAATATATGAATAAATTTTAATAAAATATGATAGAAAGAGTACGAATCTGTACTGACCAGTTCTTGCCTAAATGACCAGTGAGAAATTGAAAAGTTTTGTTTGTCATAGGGTGGTCGGATATCTTTTGTGGAATGTGCGTCTAATTGTTCCGGGAGATGAGCTGCACGTGATTAGTGCCCCACATTTGACCATTACCGTTCAAGTTCTGGAATCATGCTGACGTGGAAGGAGCCATTGTTGAGTTGCGTTTGTGTTACGTCCGAGTTTACCCTAGATTTTTTTGCTTTTATTAAATCTGTGGATGTGTTTATTTCGGTAGAATTTTTGTAAATACATTTTTTTAAAGAGTTTTTCTAAAATGTTAGTTAATTTTTGACTGTTATTTAAAATATACTTTTTGAAAAAATTCATTTAATAAATTATTTGACAACATAAAAATAAAAAATATTTTTAACTTTAACTATATTTTATTTTGTAATAAAATTATTTATGCATGTAAATATTATTAAAATATACAAAGCGTAATATATTAATTATTATATAATTTTAAACTATATAAAATATAAATAAAATATATCTAACCAAATCTTTTCTATGGATTATAATATAAGTAAAACTAATATCAAAATAAATATTAAAACATATAAAAAGTCAAATAATATTATATAAATCTAAAAATAAACGTGAAGATGTGTTTGTGGGTATTGTAAGAATTATGTGTAAAATATAAAGATAAAAGAGACTAAAAATACGTTCATTAATTTATCAGAAAAACCTACCTAAAAGAGTGCTTTTGTATTTTAGCTTCCAAAAAAAACATTTTTATGAAAAAAAAAAGTGCTTTTGGATTTTACAGTCAAAAACTCAGTTTTCTTACGCTGCGTTTGATTGTTGTCTCTGGTATCTAGAAACGGAATAGAACAGTACAGAACGGAACAGAAACTGGAGACAGTGAAATGTTTGGTTGTGGTTGACAGAACAAAAATTTTTGTCTCTATCTCAAGGACAGAATGTGTTTGGTTGCAGTGGACATAACGAAAAAATAGTGACAAAGACAAAAATGCCCTTGATCCTTAATATGATTAGAAATATGTAATTAATTGATAGTTTTATTACGAACTATTTGTTTTAGGTGAAAAGTTAACAAATAATAATAATTATAAGATATTATGAAATATCGAATAATATTGGCCCATCAAAATAATAATAATAATAATATTATTAATAATAATAATAATATTATTATTATTATTATTATTATTATTATTATTATTATTAATAACAACAACAAAATTAATAACAAGAACAAAATAGACACAAAATATTCCATAATAATAAATATGAATTATTATAAAGACAAAATATACAATGATAAAATAATAATAATAATAAATACATACCGATGCTTGATAATAGAAATTGTACATCTACATTTACGATTAATAATAATAATAATAATAATGAATTTGTCATAATAATAAAAATGCAAATTAAAAGATAACAATACTAATATAATTAATAATATTGTGGTTTGTTATAAATGAAAAGGTAAAACTAATGAAACAATAAAGAACTAATAACAATATTAATAATAATAATAATAATAACAACAAAATTATAATACGAATAATTATAAGAATAATAATGATAATGATAATAAGAAATTAATTATAATAATATTACTAATAACAACAACAACAACAACAACAACAACAACAACAACAATAATAATAATAAGAATAATAATGATAACAAAATGCGTAATAATAATAATAATACATCTATATTATACTATTACTACTAATAATGAATTCCAAATATATGATAATAATAATAATAATTATTATTATTATTATAATAAATACAAAATGAAGCTTAATAATAATAATAATGCATCTACATTATACTACTACTAATAATTATTAATAAATAAAACTTAAATATAAATTATTTTTATTAGTAACATTTATTTCGATATCTTATATAATATTTATTGATAAAATATTATTTAAAATTCATATTTATTTTAACTATATTTTAATTATTAAATCAAAATTTTATTGAAATATATTTTTAAAGATATTTTAATTTAATTATTTTGATTTTTAAAGATATTTTAATTATTGTGGTTTTTAAATGATATTTTTAAAGATATTTTAATTTAATTAATATTGTGCTTTTTAAATGATATTTTTTAAAGATATTTTTAATTTAATTAATATTGTGGTTTTGGTAAATTTTAAAAACTCAAATAAAACAAAAGAAACCAAAATCATTTAAAAACATGGGGATGGAACGTTGCTTATAATGTGGGGAGACAGGAATAACGTATCCTTATCCTCCCTTTTTGGGATGGACAATAAATCTTGTCCTGTCTCAAGGAGCAGTGACAAAATTTGAGGCGATAACCAAACGCTCACGCAAGGTGACATTTTTTGGTCCTGTCTACTTTCCCCACTCACAGGAACAATAACCAAACACAGGGTTAAAAATAACTTTTACAGTGAAAAATGTACTTATTCTCTCTCCAAAAGTTGAACTAAACAAACACGATCTAAACTAAAAGTCTATATCTTAATTAGGGATTTTAATTAAAGACGATAATAAGTTAAGGCCGGTTTGAGCTTGCTAGGGGCCGAGCCCGATCTCAAACCTGATTGAGCTTGAGACAAACCGAGTCAGTTGTCTCAAGCTCAATTTTCTTCTTTAATTTTAACAAAAAAATCTATAAAACTAGAATGAGTAGTCTAATAGATCATGAAAAAATCATAAATTCTTTTTAAGGGAAGCTTAACTAAATAAGGGTTAAAACCAATATTTAAACAATTTACAATTTTAAAAATATTATCTCTTATATGCTATTTTTAAATTTGAGTATATCTAATAGTAAAATAGAATCATTAGTCTTCAAAATCATGGAAATTTTATTAATTATTTTAAGATAGACCTTAACTAGGTATGGGTTAAAATAAAATTGAAAATATTTAAATTATTTAAAATATTATTTTAACTATATTTTTATCAAAATTATACATATTCAATAAATTTTGAACACACTTAATAATTCATCAATTATATGTTTGAATTAAACACTAGATAAATTTGACCTGAATGAATACTATAATTCTTATGTTTATAATCCAATTCTCAATACTTAAAACTACTTGAAGAATCTTCTTATTTGAAATTAATAACCCAAATTTATGTACATCTATAATTAATGTTAGCAACTGATCGGATCTAAGTAAAGTTAGATTAAGTATATATTTTTAATTTTAAAAATTAAAGCTAATTTCTTTTTTTGAAATTGTCGAACTTCAGGCTGAACTCGAATTCAAGCAATCTAACTCAAAGCTAGAAGTTACAAAAATCAAATTTTAACTCAATTCAAATTGAAACTATTAATTTTGAGTTGAATCGGGCTAAATAAACCTTTCTAGGTCTATATATAATCATGCAACTACTACACTTGGCAACTAAAAGCTAAGGAACTCAAATGGCAAAACAAATTCCTATTGGATTTACTAATTACAATAAAAAATAAATCAAAATATTAAAACTCATTTTAATCCATTACTTGCTTGTGATTAACAAGACAATGAAAAAGTCTATCTATAATCATGTAACGAGTACACTTGGCAAGTAAAAGCTATGCAACCCAATTCGGAAGACAAATTCAATGTGCTAAGTTTGGGCTGAGTCCGGTCAAATAAACCTCGCTAAGCCTTTTGAAGAAAATCTTAACGGTAATATGAGGAAGGATACAGTTTTTTTTTCATGTTTTCATAATTTAATTGTTTTATGAGCTAATGAATTATTTACTAAAGTGTTAAATATTTTGCATTTTATAATATATATTATATTATATTATAATGGTGTATCTATTTTACATCACACAAAACACTTATAAACGTGGTTGAGGAGTTTACCGTTTATTATAGAAAAATAAGATAAAACATCAAAATGAAGTTAAATGATAACCAATAAATTTTGTTAACCATCTAGTTTGATAAACAATAGCCTAGTTCTTCGCATAATTGCATGCTTTCATTTTAATTCTTCATCTTTGCAGTTTGTCTTCGTTGCTTCTAATCTAAATCTTTAAAGAATCTCTAATTCACCATCCTCCTGCAATTAAATATTCAATTATAAAGTATAAGTTCTAACAAATAATATGAAATAAAAAACCTCAAGACATTAACTATAAAAATATTTCAAACATGAATTATCACTTAAGATGTAAGAGTTTAGCCAATTCGTTGAATAAAAATCTTAAAAAGCTAACACCACTTTGGGCAGAATTATGATTACTCATAAAATATTTTTCTTGTAATATAAATCTTACCTCATCCAGCACACATCCAATATGAGCAGTGAAGTAGCATTTCTTGCAACAATAAGCAGCATGTTTTGAGTTCCTTAAACTCTCACAAGCATGACAGTAATATTCATCTTGTCCTTCTTCGGTAATTGAATCCATTAAAGTAAGAGGATGAACGTGGCATACACTCTTAACATTCTTTGGTATTGGAATACACTCAATGTGAAGACTAAGATTACACTCCAAACATCGGTAAAAAGATGCATTGCAATCTTTTCGACACATGTTGCATCTAAAACTTTTCTTCATATCTTCAGCCACAAAGCAGAAAAGTTTGTGCTCGTGACACTTATGTTGGAGACCAGATGTTAGGTACTTGACACATTTCATATCAAGCCCAAAATCACCTTCTGCACACACATAACCAATACTCGAAAAATATGTGCAAGCTTTGCAATAAAATCCTTCGACCTTAAAATGCGAGGGATGTTGGATGTGAAGGAATCTTGAATGTTTGGAATTTGAGTTCATCTAAGCGGGATTCATGAAGAAAGAAATTACATGCATGACAAACAATAAGTTGGACCTAAAATTCGCAAATCACATGTTGAGCAATGAATCCAGATTTTCGAATAAAGGCAAATATAAGTTCATGTTTGTGGGAGAAATGTGAAAATCCAACTTTACTCCCATTATCATTCAACTTTCCGTAATGGTTGCCGGTGGAAAGGATTCCTTGAGCACACATCATGTCGAGGGAAAATTACATTCTTCACAAGTGGTAATGCATGCCTCTTTTATGGTAGACTTGACATCCATCACATATAAATCTTTTGAGAAAGTCTCCACCTTGGATAGAAAGAGGGTGTTCATGAAGATTGTGTTTTATTTTGAAGGGCAATTTTGCACATTCCTTATGCAAATGAATTTGACAAACCAAGCATTTATAACGTGGACCCTTCTCTAACTCTTTACATAGATAGCAGGAGAAGTTAGTTATATCTTCAAAATAGTTCAAAATATGATCCTTAAATTTGTCTTTTATCTGCATAAAGAAAAAAAGAAAAAGATAAATATAAGATTAAGTTAATTACAATAAACATTTTTATAATTAATATTATTCTTTTAACATATCTTCTATCATTTTAATTTTATCAAAAGAGTTCTTGTGCATGATATTATTTAGTTAGATATATCATTTTATGTTATTTTATAATCTATAATATTATAAATCAATGCATTGTAATTAATATGAATTTTAAATTTAATATATTTATTTTATATTATAATTTAATAATTGATAAAATATGAGAACTTGTATATATTTAATTAATTACATCACTTTAATAAAATTGATATTGTAGAAAATTATTTTAAAACATAGTTCAATACTAAAAGATAATAACATAAAGAAAATTGATTTCTGAAACTAAAAGAAATACCAAACAGATTTGTATCTATATTATTGATAGTTTAGAGTAAAGTACTAGTTTAATATACTTTTTGCACTGAATTCACATTTTATTTATTCAATTTATTATATAAATGTCTAGTAAACTTTTGTGCCTATCATACCATATTAAAATGTAGAACTAGTTTATAGATACTTACCAGGAGTTTCTTTATGCACCGTGGGCTAATTGAACGATTACACAAGTCAGGGACCTTTTCAAGGTTATTATCTTCTTCGTCATCTTTCTTTGCTATGTAGTTCTGCTCAATTTCAGTTGACTACACAATACAACAAGCAAAAGCAAAAAAGATGATAAAATAGTTGAATAAGACAAGGATCTTAAAAAAATAGAAAAAATAAAGAAGTTAAATTTTACCTCGGTTGATAATACACATTCAATGTGAGCTGTAAAAATATGACCCGTATTAGCAAACTGTTGACATGAATAAGCATGATATCTTGGATTCCTCTTGTTCTCGCAAGTATAGCAATAATACTGATCTTTAGATTCGTCAATGTCATCCTCTGTTAATGGATCCGTGAGAGTTAGAGGGTGAATGTGATTTACTTCTTTTGAAATTCCAATGCATTCCATATGAAAATATGCCTTGCATTCCAAACAAATGTAGAATGGTCCCTCACAATCCTTACTGCAAATGTTGCATTCAAATTTTCTCCAACTTTGCGTCACAAAGTAATAGAGGACATGTTGGTGGTACTCTTTATTCTTGAGTGCAGATATTACCCCTAAATGATTGATGACACATTTGGTATCAAGCAAAAAGGAAGGACACAAATGACATCGCGGTACCTCAGCGACTTTACACCATTGCCACAAGCTGCACAGTCCCTGTCTGAATTTTCGGGGAAAAGATTATGAAGAGGGTGAAAAGGGTGTTTAATTATTCGTGGCATTTCTGCACAAGATTTATGCAAATACACTGAACATTCAAGGCAACCATAACCTGGGCCTATAAATGACCCTCCGCATCCTTCACATCTTAGTGTTCTGTAATTAGTACAACTGAAGAAACTTAGCAGATGTGGATCGTGGTTAAAATACCTAATTTGGGTCTTCACCTCATCACCAATTGATCTTTGAATCGTAGTATCTATGAGAAAAGCACATTTAAAATCAATTTTAAAGTCACATTCTTTGCAACTTGCCATAAAACCGCCACTGCACAAATCTCTGCACTGATCACAGATGAACTTCTCACAACCATATTCAATAGAAACTGGGTGACGCGAGTGGCAAGGGTGTTGTACTTCACATTCTTTTTGGGTAATTTCTACGCATCTCTTATGAAGGTAGAAATCTCTATGAAGGTAGAAATCCTTGTTTTGATCACAAAAGGTCAAGACGTGATCATGCTCAAATTGAATCTCCATTTTCACCAGTTCAAACTGGTTGTGAGTGATGACAAGGGGAAAGAAAGTAGTAAGGGTTTACAATGGGGAAAGTTATCTCTTTCAAAGCAAAGTCTGATGCAATAAAATAGAAATATACAAAGCTTTTAACGCATGGAATCCATACTATTCCATGTTCATATCATCATTACTTTATGTTACATAAGTCTTTCTTTAATAGTTTTCCAAAAGACTCTCTCAGTTTACACTTGAGATCCTCTGTCCTCAATTACCCAAGTCCCCATATACCCCATGCATCCAAGCCATTCATTTGACTCAAATGAATGGCTTGGATGCATGGGGTACATAGGGGCTGGGGTAATTGGGGACAGAGGAATAGGTCCCACCAGTCTAACGAGTGAATTTTGAATCGTGTCTGGATTCGTTGAACTTAATCAATTCGAGGATAAATTAGTCCACGTATATAATAATATATTGTATAATTTATTTACATTTTACAAGTATTTTTATTTAAAAATTCATAAATATGCCAGCTGTTTAATATTGCATTATATGGCTTGAGGGCTAATATAATAATAATGATAACATTAATCAATTTTAATTTAATATCTTTAATTTTATTAAAAATAAAAATAAAATAATAAAATCAAAACAAAACAAAAAATCAAAGTAAAACCAAAATAAGTGTCCCGTGACACTTATTTTGGTTTTTTTCTTTATCATTTTATTTTTAACTTTTAATAAAACTAATAGTACTATAATTAAAATTAAAGTTAATTTTAATTTTATTAAACTAACAATAGCATAATTAATGTTTAAATGATATAAAATAAAAATAAAAACCTGTGACACTTATGTCGCACTTGTGACAATTTCGATTATGAGCATGACAATTATGTTTTAAAAGCAAACTTAGAAGGTATAATTTATTTTTGCATGTTACATTTTCAACCAAATGAGTGGAACACCTCTATAGTTGAGTGTTTTCATTTTTAGCTGATTGGGTTAAATATGCCAACCCAATCAATCGTTTATCAAACATTTCTATCGACTATTTCATACAGTCAATTAGCTAAAAGTTTTTAAACTGCTAAAAATCAGTTGATCAGCTGTTTACCAAATGAGACCAAATGTTTTATCACTAACCAACTCCAATCCCAAAAGATATTAATAGGCTGCTGGTATCAAACAGGATCAGACAAGTACGAAAATTGGATTAAGCGTAGGAAGGCCCTGTCTATCCCGACCGAAATCAACTAATCAATTTTTAGTTGACTTGACTCCAAGTTAAACTTTGGGTCAACCTCGAGTTCTGGCTGTCCAATCTACACAAATATAAGAAAATTGACGTTATTTTTTATTTTATTTAAAAAAATTTAAAAGTTTGGACTCGGCCGATCAGGCTTGAACCTGGCTACCTCAGGCCCAACTCATTGTTAGCATTAACTCAAACAACCCAAAGTTTGATAAGATCGGAATTAACGTAATGAGTTATAGTATAATTTAATAAAACAACGTTATTTTCATAATTGGGTTATTAAATTTATTGATCTTTTACTCGAATGATTCAATTTGTTTGAGTTGAGTTAGTACTCTTAAACTCAAACCGACCTAAAATCCTACCAATTTGAAACTAGATCTATTAGCTTTGAATCAAATCAAGTCCTGTTTAATATATCGTATTTACTAATGGTCTCTTAATTATTTCTATCTGCATATAACTATTCAAATAATATAAACTAAAGTTCAGGAATAGTGATAAGTCAGGCCGGACATGTTCTCTATAAAGCTTGAACTTGATATAAAACTTATTCAAACCTTTAAAAAATGAACTTAGAGTTTGAATTAATTGGATTCTAAATCAACCTAAAAAAGTTGAGTTGATCGAATTTTAAATAAAAATTTTAGTTTAAATTAGTTCGATTCAAATTCAGTTTGAATCAAGGTCAATTGAGTTCAAGCTAGGTATAATTTTGAAACGAGCTCAATTCGAATTAGAGATGGCATATGGGTCTTAGCCTAACTTAAGGTCAATGGGTCAAGCCTAGTTGACCGTGTCTTAGGCTAAGCCTTGGGCATTTAAAAAAAAACTCGAGCCTCGGGCGAGCAGCCCAACCTCGACTCAAGGCTTAACATATATAAGCAAAACTAAGTTGTTTTAACAACTCAGATCAGGCCTAATCAAGCTCAAATTGGACCTGTTATCTCAAGCTCCAATAATAGTGGTCAAGTTGGGCTCAGGCATGGGTGAGTCCTTGGCTGACCCGACTTATTGTCATCCCTAACTAGAATCGATCATATTGGGATTTTTTTTATAAAGAAATTACGATTTGTCATTTTTTTACCAAACTTAATTATATTGTGCAGAATAAAAAATTATGTAATTCGTAATTTAAATTTTTTTATAAAATTTTTAAAAAGTCTTTTTAGTGAAAGTTGCATGTACTGAGTGTAGCTATCAATTATGGACCTAAAAACTTGATTTACGAGAAAAAGCGTGACAAGGACTTAAGTAGTAGTTAAGTTTGGATTGATCATATTTTTTGAACAAGTCAAATCATCCTGCAATTACCATTTAGTCTGGTTCAAAATTAACAAGTTAAGTTTAGATTGATCATATTTTGGTTTTGTGAGTCAGATCAGAATTGAGCAAAAATGATCAAAACAACTCAAACTGTCTTTCTAAACTAATATCATTTCGGTATAACTTCTCAAAACGATGCTGTCTTTTAGTTGTAAGTTTAAAAATTCAAGATTAAAATGGCACCGATTTGGATTATGCAATCGAACTTGGACTACCTATTTGAGAGACAAGTCCAGTCCAGATCCAATTCATTATCATCTTTAATGAAAATGTCAATTCTTTCTCTATAAAATTAGGAATGATAATGAGCTGAGTCAAACCTAGGCCTGTCAACTCTACTTGAGGCCGGATCAATCCAAGGCAAAGGGTCTGAGTCGAATTAGCGTAACCTAAATTATTTTTTATTTTTCTAAATTAAAAAAAACAATATCATTTTTGTGACAGGTATTAGCCCTCGAGTCAGGCCAAGCTTGAGCAGCTCAAACCTGAGCTTGGCCCAAGGATCAATTTTTAAAAAAACACTAAGCCCGATTCCATGTCAATCCAACCCTAAATAGGGCTAGGCTCAAGCTCAAATGTCATATCTATTAATAAGTTGGAACATATAAAATCATATCAAGTATAAATACACAACTAGCCTATGAACATCAATTCCATCAAACTCGTTACTTAATTCTAAATAGTTGACTAGTCAAGTAATTTATTTAAAATATGTTATTTAAAAACTATTTTGTATATTTGATGATTTATTCAATATATATCAAAAAATAGCAATCGTTAATTTTATCATTACAAAAATGTCAAACTAAACAAAACTAATTATTTCACTAATGATGCTTATAATCTTCACTAGGTTTTCATCTATTTACGCCTGAATTGAGATGAATGAGTTACTGAATAAGATTAAAGATTTGGATATGAAATCGATGAATCTCATCAAAATGACATCGTCTTACCTATTGCTAAACTTAAATAATCTCATACATTGTTGACTTTCTGTGTATTTTATTGAATTTTTAATATGGCAAAAGTGTAGAGTCCACTTACAAGAATTGGGCTTGGGTCAACTATTGTCCAAATAACTAGAACTAGTTGTTTGGATAGTTGACCTTTACCACTTATAAACCCTTTAACATTTTCATGTCTAGGCAATATGGGACACTCTAACACTCTCCCTCAAGTGCAACTGGGGCTGGACATCCAATTGTCACTTGAAATATACGCAGTAGTAACCGGACCGGGCCGCTGGGACTAGACATCCAGACGGACAACCGGGAAATTAATAATCCGGACCAAGCCTGCTCTGATACCATATTGAATTTTTAATATGGGCAGAGTGTAGAGTCCACTTACAAGAATTGGACTTGGGTCAACTATTGTCCAAATAAATAAAACTAGTTGTTTGGATAGTTGACCTTTACTACTTTTCATGTATAGGCAATATGGGACACTCTAACATATTTTAATCCATAAAACATACACACATCTCATATAAGAGTTCTCCAAGGGGATATAGAAACGATAGCCACTAATTAAATCAAGATAGGATTGCATTTCATGACATTATTAATAAAATTAGCTTTCCCAATATACCATATTTCATATTTATCTATCTTGCAAATAATAATAATAATCATAACATGAAGATGCTTTTAACATTTGCCATACTAATAACCAATAATCAATGGTGAAAAAAAACGAGGGTTTTTATCTAATTCTAATTAAAGACAATAATATAATGAGCCAGGGTCAAAATTTTGTCTTGTGACTCGAGATAGAGTCAAAATAACATAAGTTTTGACATAGTTAATCTGAAACAAATCAAGATACTCTTACTTAATTCTAATTAGCGATGACAATATGTAGAGGTCGATCTATCTTTCTTTTTGTAGCTAGAACCGAAATCAAAACAACGTCATTTTATTATAGTTGACAAAAATGATATTTTTTTGATATAGCTAATCGAAACAACGTTACTTTAGTCAATTATGCCAAACGGCATTGTTTTGGCTAAATCTATCAGGAATCTCATTTCAGACAATTGTGAGAGTATTTAGCAATTTATAATAACGTGCAAACCTCACCCTTTTAAGTTAGCTTGTAGGGTTAGTTAGGCATTTCTAACATGATATCAGAGCCAGTTTGTCTAGATAGTTTAAGGTGGTGCCCGGTTCTATCCCTTTGTGCAATATGTCCATCAGATGTCCAGTCCTGCTTTAGACTGAGGGGATGTCTCAGGAATCCCACATCGGACAACTATAAGAGTATTCAGTAATTTATAATAATGTGCAAACCTTTCCCTCTTAAGCTAGTTTTTGGGAGTGAGTTAGGAATTTCTAACAAAATCATTCGACTAAATCTTGCTTGAAACTAGGAAATATTGGACTATTCTACATTAATTGTCCAACTAACAATTCTGCAAGAATATTGTGGTTGATCGATTAATGTGAACTATTTCGTTAATTTTAAATCTAATCGACTGCCGAGGCCCAACTCACTACTTTAAAACTATTTCCTTGACTGCCGAGGCCCGCCAATGGGACTTAATTTGAAAATGGGCTGGACCTCAACGCGTTTGGGCTTTCCTTTGGTTACTTTTTAAGCAAAAGCTTTTAATCAATCAGCAGCGTGAAGCTCGTCACCTTGCCCTGGACAACACGTGTCCTCATTGCGGTCAAATTGAGACCATCCTCCATGTTTTTTGGGGTTGTCTGAGGGTTATCCAGATAATTAAAAATTAAAAAAAGTATTTTTAATTTTAACTATATTTTATTTTGTAATAAAAATTATTTATTCATGTAAATATTATTTAGAATATATTAAACAATATACAAAGCGTAATATATTAATTATTATATAATTTTAAACTATATAAAATATAAATATAAATATATCTAACCAAATCTTTTCTATGGATTATAATATAAGTAAAACTAATATAAAAATAAATATTAAAACATATAAAAAGTCAAATAATATTATATAAATCTCAAAATAAACGTGAAGATGTGTTTGTGGGTATTGTAAGAATTATGTAAAATATAAAGATAAAAGAGACTAAAAATAGGTTCATTAATCTATCTGAAAAATCTACCTAAAAGAGTGCTTTTTAAAAAAAACTGTATTTTAGCCTCCAAAAAAGTCATTTTTATGAAAAAAAAAAGTGCTTTTAGATTTTACAGTCAAAAATTCAGTTTTCTTAAAAACAACTTTTACAATGAAAAAAGTGCTTATTCTCCCTCCAAAAGCTGAACCAAACAAGCACGATCTTAACTAAAATTCTATATCTTAATTATGGATTTTAATTAAGGATGATAATAAGTTATGGGCGGTTTGAGCTTGCTAGGGGCTGAGCCCGATCTCAAACCTGATTGAGCTCGAGACAAACCGAGTCAATTGTCTCAAGCTCAATTTTCTTCTTTAATTTTAACAATAAAATCTATAAAACTAGAATTATTAGTCTAATAGATCATGAAAAAATCATAAATTCTTTTTCAGGGAAGCTTAACTAAATAAGGGTTAAAACCAATATTTAAACAATTTACATTTTTAAAAATATTATCTCTTATATCCTATTTTAAATTTGAGAATATCTAATAGTAAAAATAGAATCGTTAGTCTTCAAAAGCATGCAAAATGTATTAATTATTTTAAGATAGACCTTAACTAGGTATGGGTTAAAATAAAATTGAAAATATTTAAATTATTTAAAATATTATTTTAACTATATTTTTAATCAAAATTATACATATTCAATAAGTTTTGAACACACTTAATAATTCATCAATTATATGTTTCAATTAAACACTAGATAAATTTGACCTGAATGAATACTATAATTCTTATATTTATAATCCAATTCTCAATACTTAAAACTACTTGAAGAATCTTCTTATTTGAAATTAATAACCCAAATTTATGTACATCTATAATTAATGTTAGCAATTGATCGGATCTAAGTAAAGTTAGATTAAGTATATATTTTAACTTTAAAATTAAAGCTTTTTTTTTTTTGAAAATGTCAAACTTCAGGCTGAACTCGAATTCAAGCAATCTAACTCAAAGCTAGAAGTTACAAAAATCAAAATTTAACTCAATTCAAATAGAAACTATTAATTTTGAGTTGAATCGGGCTAAATAAACCTTGCTAGGTCTATATATAATCATGTAACTACTACACTTGGCAACTAAAAGCTAAGGAACCCAAATGGCAAAACAAATTCCTATTGGATTTACTAATTACAATAAAAAATAAATCAAAATATTAAAACTTATTTTAATCCATTAATTGCACGTGGTTAACTAGACAATGAAAAAGTCTATCTATAATCATCTAACGAGTACACTTGGCAAGTAAAAGCTATGCAACCCAATTCGGAAGACAAATTCAATGTGCTAAGTTCGGGTTGAGTCTGGTCGAATAAACCTCGCCAAGCCTTTTAAAGAAAATCTTAACTGTAATACGAGGAAGGATATAGTTTCTTTTCTTCATGTTTTCATAATTCAATTGTTTTATGAGCTAATGAATTATTTACTAAAGTGTTAAATATTTTGCATTTTATAATATATATTATATTATATTATAATGGTGTATCTATTTTACATCACACAAAACACTTATAAACGTGGTTGAGGAGTTTACCGTTTATTATAGAAAAATAAGATAAAACATCAAAATGAAGTTAAATGATAACCAATAAATTTTGTTAACCATCTAGTTTGATAGACAATAGCCTAGTTCTTCGCATAATTGCATGCTTTCATTTTAATTCTTCATCTTTGCAGATTGTCTTCATTGCTTCTAATCTAAATCTTTAAAGAATCTCTAATTCACCATCCTCCTGCAATTAAATATTCAATTATGAAGTATAAGTTCTAACAAATAATATGAAATAAAAAACCTCAAGACATTAACTATAAAAATATTTCAAACATGAATTATCACTTAAGAGGTAAGAGTTTAGCCAGTTCGTTGAATAAAAATCTTAAAAAGCTAACACCACTTTGGGCAAAATTATGATTACTCATAAAATATTTTTCTTGTAATATAAATCTTACCTCATCCAGCACACATCCAATATGAGCAGTGAAGTAGCATTTCTTGCAACAATAAGCAGCATGTTTTGAGTTCCTTAAACTCTCACAAGCATGACAGTAATATTCATCTTGTCCTTCTTCGGTAATTGAATCCATTAAAGTAAGAGGATGAACGTGGCATACACTCTTAACATTCTTTGGTATTGGAATACATTCAATGTGAAGACTAAGATTACACTCCAAACATCGGTAAAAAGATGCATTGCAATCTTTTCGACACATGTTGCATCTAAAACTTTTCTTCATATCTTCAACCACAAAGCAGAAAAGTTTGTGCTCATGACACTTATGTTGGAGACCAGATGTTAGGTACTTGACACATTTCATATCAAGCCCAAAATCACCTTCTGCACACACATAACCAATACTCGAAAAATATGTGCAAGCTTTGCAATAAAATCCTTCGACCTTAAAATACAGGGGATGTTGGATGTGAAAGGAATGCTGAATGTACTGGAATTTGAGTTCATCTAAGCAGGATTCATGAAGAAAGAAATTACATGCATGACAGCAATAAGTTGGACCTAAAATTCGCAAATCACATGTTGAGCAATGAATCCAGATTTTCTGAATAAAGGCAAATATAAGTTCATGTTTGTGGGAGAAATGTGAAAATCCAACTTTACTCCCATTATCATTCAACTTTCCGTAATGGTTGCCAGTGGAAAGGATTCCTTGAGCACACATCATGTCGAGGGAAAAATTACATTCTTCACAGTGGTAATGCATGCCTCTTTTATGGTAGACTTGACATCCATCACATATAAATCTTTTGAGAAAGTCTCCTCCTTGGATAGAAAGAGGGTGTTCATGAAGATTGTGTTTTATTTTGAAGGGCAATTTTGCACATTCCTTATGCAAATGAATTTGACAAACCAAGCATTTATAACGTGGACCCTTCTCTAACTCTTTACATAGATAGCAGGAGAAGTTAGTTATATCTTCAAAATAGTTCAAAATATGATCCTTAAATTTGTCTTTTATCTGCATAAAGAAAAAAAGAAAAAGATAAATATAAGATTAAGTTAATTACAATAAACATTTTTATAATTAATATTATTCTTTTAACATATCTTCTATCATTTAATTTTATCAAAAGAGTTCTTGTGCATGATATTATTTAGTTAGATATATCATTTTATGTTATTTTATAATCTATAATATTATAAATCAATGCATTGTAATTAATATGAATTTTAAATTTAATATATTTATTTTATATTATAATTTAATAATTGATAAAATATGAGAACTTGTATATATTTAATTAATTACATCACTTTAATAAAAATTGATATTGTAGAAAATTATTTTAAAACATAGTTCAATACTAAAAGATAATAACATAAAGAAAATTGATTTCTGAAACTAAAAGAAATACCAAACAGATTTGTATCTATATTATTGATAGTTTAGAGTAAAGTACTAGTTTAATATACTTTTTGCACTGAATTCACATTTTATTTATTCAATTTATTATATAAATGTCTAGTAAATTTTGTGCCTATCATACCATATTAAAATGTAGAACTAGTTTATAGATACTTACCAGGAGTTTCTTCATGCACCGTGGGCTAATTGAACGATTACACAAGTCAGGGACCTTTTCAAGGTTATTATCTTCTTCGTCATCTTTCTTTGCTATGTAGTTCTGCTCAATTTCAGTTGACTACACAATACAACAAGCAAAAGCAAAAAAGATGATAAAATAGTTGAATAAGACAAGGATCTTAAAAAAATAGAAAAAATAAAGAAGTTAAATTTTACCTCGGTTGATAATACACATTCAATGTGAGCTGTGAAAATATGACCCGTATTAGCACACTGTTGACATGAATAAGCATGATATCTTGGATTCCTCTTGTTCTCGCAAGTATAGCAATAATACTGATCTTTAGATTCGTCAATGTCATCCTCTGTTAATGGATTCGTGAGAGTTAGAGGATGAATGTGAGAATCATGCTTCACTTCTTTTGAAATTCCAATGCATTCCATATGAAAATATGCCTTGCATTCCAAACAAATGTAGAATGGTCCCTCACAATCCTTACTGCAAATATTGCATTCAAATTTTCTCCAACTTTGCGTCACAAAGTAATAGAGGACATGTTGGTGGTACTCTTTATTCTTGAGTGCAGATATTACCCCCAAATGATTGATGACACATTTGGTATCAAGAAAAAAGGAAGGACACAAATGACATCGGTACCTCAGTGACTTTACACCATTGCCACAAGCTGCACAGTCCCTGTCAGAATTTTCGGGGAAAAGATTGTGAAGAGGGTGAAAAGGGTGTTTAATTATTCGTGGCAGTTCTGCACAAGATTTATGCAAATACACTGAACATTCAAGGCAACCATAACCTGGGCCTATAAATGACCCTCCGCATCCTTCACATCTTAGTGTTCTGTAATTAGTACAATTGAAGAAACTTAGCAGATGTGGATCGTGGTTAAAATACCTAATTTGGGTCTTCACCTCATCACCAATTGATCTTTGAATCGTAGTATCTATGAGAAAAGCACATTTAAAATCAATTTTGAAGTCACATTCTTTGCAACTTGCCATAAAACCGCCACTGCACAAATCTCTGCACTGATCACAGATGAACTTCTTACAACCATATTCAATAGAAACTGGGTGACGCGAGTGGCAAGGGTGTTGTACTTCACATTCTTTTTGGGTAATTTCTACGCATCTCTTATGAAGGTAGAAATCACAGCGAAGGCAACAATACGCTAGATCCACTATTTCCCTTTCACATAGTCTGCAAGTGAAAGTAGTCCATTTCTTTATGGATCTGGAATTGACAAGGAAGAGCGTATGACGATGGCTGTCGTGGGAAATTTGAGTTTTTGTATCTGGAGAAAGTGATGCTGTGATTTGTTGGAGGTCATCGTTATCAGGTGAAAGAGCGCATTTGTAATCCAGCTTCAACCCGCACTCTGAGCATTCATAATAATTAGGAGTCCCTATGATATTCCCGCAACGATCACAACTATCAAAGTAGACCTTTTTAGTTTTAAGGGTTAGAGAATGATGATGTTGCAAGTGTAGGGGAGGAGCTCGTATCTCACGAGGTAAAGAAGCACAGAATTTGTGAACCCAGATATCACCACAAATTTCACAGAAATATGCCGGACCATCATCCACGATTTCATAGCAGACACGGCACTCAGGGTAGTCTTCTTCATTGTCTAACTCTGCATAGTCTCTCTCATCTCGTTTGAAAAACTTGAGCAAAATATGGGAGAAATTCTCCTTGTTTTGATCACAAACGGTCAAGACGTGATCATGCTCAAATTGAATCTCCATTTTCACCAGTTCAAACTGGTTGTGAGTGATGACAAGGGGAAAGAAAGTAGTGAGGGTTTACAATGGGGAAAGTTATCTCTTTCAAAGCAAAGTCTGAGTCAATAAAATAGAAATATACAAAGCTTTTAACGCATGGAATCCATACTATTCCATGTTCATATCATCATTACTTTATGTTAAATAAGTCTTTCTTTAATAGTTTTCCAAAAGACTCTGCTGCTCCAGTCCAAACTTATTCAGTCACTATTCCATGTTCACATCATCGTTAATAAACAAAAATGAAAAAAGCTACTATTACTTTATGTTGCATAAGTCTTTCTTTAATACTTTTCCAAAAGACTGCGCTGCAGCTGCTGCAGCTGCTCCAGTCTAACGAGTGAATTCCGGATCTTGTCTGGATTCGTTGAACTTAATCAATTCAAGGAAAATGTAGAACATGCAAATATTAAGAAGTGTATATTTTAAAATAAGCTGTGAAATCAAAATAAATTATTCCACGTATATAATATATTGTATAATTTACATTTTACAAGTATTTTTATTAATTTTTTTCATAAATATGTGAGCTGTTTAATATTGCATTAATATGGCTTGAGGGGCTAATATAATAATAATGATAAAATAATCAATTTTAATTTAATTTAATTTCTATACTTTATAAATTAATTAAACAATTTTAATAAATTAACTAAATTTTAAACTTTAAGTTTTTATCTTTAACTTTTATAAAAAATTAAAATTAAAATAATAAAATCAAAACAAAAATCAAAGTAAAACCCCTGTGACACTTATTTTGGTTTCTTTTTCTTTATCATTTTAATTTTAACTTTTAATAAATTAATAGTAGTATAATTAAAATTAAAATTAATTTTTATTTTTATTAAACTAATAATAGCATAATTAACGTTAAAATGATATAAAAATAAAAATAAAAACTGTGGCAATTCATGTTACGGGCATAACAATTATGTTTTAAAAGCAAAATTAGAGGGTATAATTTATTTTTACATATTACATTTTCAACCAGATGAGTGAAACATTCCGAGTGTTTTCATAGAGTCAATTAGCTAAAAGTTTTAAAACTGCTAAAAATCAGTTGATCAGCTATTTACCAAATGAGACCAAATCTTTTACCACTAACCATCTGCAATTCCAAGAGATAGTAATAGGCTACCCGTATCGGACAGGATCAGATAAGTATAGAAATTGGATTGAGCGTAGGAAGGCCATGCCTGTCCCAACCTAAATCAACGAATCAAATTTTGATTGACTTGACTCCGAGTTAGACCTTAGGTCAGTCTCGAGTTCTGGTTGTCCAGTCTACACAAATATAAAAAAATTGACGTCATTTTTTATTTTATTTAAAAAAAATTTAAAAATGTAGACTCAGCCGAATCAGGATCAGGCTCGAGCCTGACTATCTCAAGCCCAATTCATTATCATTCTTAACTTAAACAACCCAACGTTTGATAAGATCAGAATTAACATAATGAGTTATAGTACAATTTAATAAAACAACGTTATTTTCATAATTGGGTTATTAAATTTACTGATCTTTTACTTCAATCGATTCAATTTGTTTGAGTTGAGTTAGTATGAGTTGAGTTAGTAATCTTAACTCAAACCGACCTAAAGTCCTACCAATTTGAAGCTAGATCTACTAGCTTTGAATCAAATCAAGTCTTGTTTAATATATCGTATCTACTAATAGTCTCTTAATTATTTCTATATGCATCTAACTATTTCAATAATATAAACTAAACTTCAGGAATAGTGATAGGTCAGGCCGGACATGTTCTCTATAAAGCTTGAACTTAATAAAAAACTTAATCAAACCTTTAAAAATTGAACTTGAGTTTGAATTAATTGGATTCTAAATCAACCTAAAAAAGTTGAGTTGATTGAATTTTAAATAAAAATTCAAGTTTAGATTAGTTCTATTCAGATTAAGTTTGAGTCAAGTTCAATTGAGTTCAAGCTAAGTATGAGTTTGAAACGAGTTCAGTTCGAATTAGAGATGACATATGGGCCTTAGCCCAACTTAAGGTCAATGGGTCAAGCCTAGTTGACTGTGTCTTGAGCTATGCCTTGGGCTTTAAAAAAAAACTCGAGCCTCAGGCGAGCAATCCAACCTCGACTCGAGGCTTAACATATATAAGCAACACAAAGTTGTTTTGATATTTTCAATTTAAAAACAACTCAAATCAAGCCTAATCAAGCTCAAATTGGACCTGCTATCTTAGGACCCATCAATAACGGTCAGATGGGCTCAGGCATGGGCGAGTCCTAAGTTGACCCGGCTTATTGTCATCCCTAGCTAAAATCGGTCATATTGGGATTTTTTTTAAAGAAATTATGATTTGTCATTTTTTTTACCAAACTTAATTATATTGTGCAGAATAAAAAATTATGTAATCCGTAATTTAAAAATTTTTATACAAATTTTTAAAAAGTCTTTTTATTGAATGGTGCATGTACTGAGTGTAGCTATCAATTGTGGACCTAAAAGCTTGATTTACGAGGAAAAGCGTGACAAGGACTTAAGTAGTAGTTAAGTTTGGGTTGATCATATTGTGAATAAGTTAAATCAACCTGCAATTACCGTTTAGTCTGATTTGAAATTAACAAGTCAAGTTTGGATTGATCATATTTTGGTTCCATGAGACAGATCAAAATTGAGTCAAATTGATCCAAACGACTCTAACTGTCTTTCTAAACTAATATCATTTCAGTATAATTTCTCAAAATGATGCTGTCTTTTATTTGTAAGTTTAAAAATTCAAGATTAAAATGACATTGTTTTGAATTATGCAACTAAACTTGGACCGTCTATTTGAGAGATAAGTCCAGACCGACCCAATCTATTATCATCATTAATGAAAATGTCAATCTTTTCTTTCTTAAATAAATAGGGATGCTAATGAGTTTAGTCGGACCTAGGCTGCCCAACTCTACTCAAGGCCTGATCGACATGAGGCAAAGAGCCTGAGCCAAACTACCTTAACCTAAGTTATTTTTTTATTTTTTCTAAATTAAAAAAAATGATATCATTTTTGTTATAAGTATTGGCCCTTAGGTCGGGCCAGGCATGGGCAGCTCAAGCCCGAGTTTGATCCAAGGATCGATTTTTTTAAAAATGCTGGGCTCTAGACCAAGTCAATCCAACCATGATCAGGGCTAGTCGGGCTAGGCCCAGGCCCAAATGCCATGTCTATTTGTAGCACCCCATTCCCGCGAGACCCGAACCCGACATCGACGGTGACATCCGAGCCCGTGACCCACGAGGGTGGTATGCTAGAGTGATCAATTCAATTTTAAAACTCATTATGATATTTTTTTGAAAACAATGAGTCTTGTAAATCAATAAACAATTTGGGCCCGTGATAAGGAAACACTTTCAATCAAAACACTATTTCAATAATCAATTCACAATACAATATTAATCAATTGGGGCCCTATGTAACAATAGTACAAATCAGAATGACTCAAATGCAGACATGAGACTGATCCCGACATCAACTCTGACCTTCTTGCAGCAATCATACTCCCGTTTCACTAACGGGGTAATCGCCAATTCCTGAAAAATAATTGCAATATTGGGTGAGTTTGCGAACTCAGTGAGAAACCATCATCGATGGTTCACCCAACTCATGCATACACAAATCACACAATAACATTTACAGAAATATCATATGCAATTTCACCTTTCACATTCAATCATATACATATGCAATGTACATATGACTCTTTCATTTTCTTTCGTTGTTGTGACCGTGCGCCTGATCTCATATACGTTGAGCCATTGACTCTGAAAACATTGGGCTCAACAGCCCTAATACGTTGAGCATAAAGCTCTGAAAATCGTTGGGCACGAAACCCTGTGCGTTGAGCTTAAAGCTCTAGATATGGTGGCTGCACCGGTCACAACTGCCTTTATCTGATCACACTGTTATGCATGTATGCACATGTCCAATTTACAATACATGCATCACGATAGATCTGTATATGCCTAAATCTCACCATTTAAAACCAATTATGAGCAATTTAATACACAATTAACACTTCTATAGCACAGTCCAAATATTTCGAACACCTGTGGTCCGAAATCACTCACAACAAACGCATACAATCCATCCTTAACTCCGCATGGCATAATTGCATAGAATTAAACACATATAGGTTGAGAAACCAACTGGGTTACTCACCTGAACTTCCTAGTCATTGCTCGGATGCTCCAAAGATCGTCTGTGGATTATCGATCCATCGGCTCTATAACAATCAAATAATTTCATTCATTACAAAATGCACAGTCAAAATAATTAATGATGCACATGCCTTGAATAAAAGATGTACTATGCCTATTCATGATTTTCCCGGTACCATTTCCCACTTTCTATTTTCTTTTACTCAGTATCTAACTTTCACTCAATTGACCAATATCGGCTCATTTCGATTCAATAACATATTACAAAGCTTCCAATTCTATTCAATTTATCAAATCATTTTTGCTATGGTAATACCTCAGAGTCAACATCACTATCTTCCAAATCGAATCCATTCTTTTATACTCAGTTAGCATTGACTTCTTTTTCAAAGTCTCACCTTATACTCAAATTTTCAATAATAATCAATCACATTCTTTACTGTCTCTCACTAAATGCGATCTCAAAAATCTGAATTCAAACTCTCATTCTTTTCCTCAATTGTAGACCTCGTTCTCTAGTTCATAACGAATCAAACGTCACCTCAATTGGAGGTCTACACCATAAGTTATGCCCCAAAATCCAATTTGAATCAATTCAGAAATGTCTCCCTCGTCGCGACTTCAAGTCTTCGTCGCGACGTTAAGAAGGTCGCTCGTCGCGATGTACAACCTTGCTCGTCGCGACGTCCAAACCATCGCTCGTTGCAGCGCCTAAGCTCGCCGCGGCGTCTGCTCGTCGCGACGTCCAATATTTTATTCGTCGCGACGTGCGGCCCTGGTTCGTCTTCTCTGATCGGTTTTTCTACCATTTTCTCTCTCTAATCAACCTTAACTCATAATCATCTACCCTAATCTTTTATATGTAACCCCATGAATGCATTTAACACATAAATAACAACATTAAAACCAATTCACTTACCAATTCCAGTTCAAAACCTCCGATCTCAGCAATTTCTCTAATTCCCACGGTGAACCCTCTAAACTCATCAAATCTTCTTCTTCTCTCAAGGGTTTACATCGATCTTTAACCGTGAGGAAAGAATAAACACAAATCTCCAAGGAAGAATCGAAACTCACCAAGGAGAAGAAACCGTAGGCACCCTAGGAGGAGAATACAATTTCTTTTCCTTTCTTCGATTTTCAAAACGTAGAACATATATATACAGAACAAATAAGCCTCTTGTCATTTTCCTCCCAAAACATTTAACTCTCGAATCAGTTCACTCATCTCCAAATCTCGATTGCTCAACATATTAAATTCCAAGATCATATATCTAAATTTTTCCATTGCCATCGGACAATTATTCCGGTCATATAAAATCAATCCGTCCGCCACTCAGAAATTTCCGGTCCGGACATTTTATCCCAAATTTTTCAGAAACATTTCTAAAGTTCACAATCAAGTACCAGTCACTCTAAAATATTTCCAAATCAACTATTCAGGCCCAATTTCTAGAATTTCCAATAAATCACAATCAAATCTATTTTTCTCTCAAATCACAATTCATATCATATCAAACGCCGGGAAATGTCATGAATGCATATACCTATATGTGCATGTGCAAAAGACTCATGGCCTCCAAAATTAGAGGTCAACAAGATGCTCAGTCATATGCGGTAATATCCTATCCCATCGGTGACGGGATGTTACAATTCTCCCCTCCTAACAAAAATTTTGTCCTCGAAATTTCATGTACGATTAATCAAGAAGGCAGGGGAGTCGACACGATCACCATATGCTAATTCATCTTATTTCACTATATGATCAAATTCTACCAATTAGCTGAGATCAAACAATCAATGAACCACTCTCTTTTTGCTTTACCAATTTCTCATAATTATTCTCAAGTCATCATTTTCAATATCAATAACACTTATATCGGATCCTAACAATATTTCTTAATCCCGTCTATGTAACATTTTGGATCCGAATCATCTTTTAGGTTTTAAACTGTCTTATCAATCTAATCACACCACAATCATCTAGAGGTCATTTAATCACGAATTTAGTTTCCCTATTTACTTTTGTCTCCATCTATGCATTTTGGCCGAGGTAATGCACTTCGGAGCATTTCATTTATCGCTTATCAAATCACATCTCCTTAGAATTAAAACACTAATTTCAGAAGATTCTAATAGCCTCGATCCATTCACATCATTGCCCTTTTACTTGGATTTCTTAATCCCCATTACCAATTTATCTTACTCATCAATATAATACACTGTTCGAATGGTAGCACCCATACAACAATTGTTATGTCCTCAATCAGTCTAGACTATATGTCAATTTCATGTCCCTAAGAACCTCACAATACCAGTTTGACTTTTGCTTCCAACAGTCAAGTCCGTTGGTTATTCACACATGTAATCATTTACACATACAATCTTTCGATTTTACTCTCTAAACTATCAATTCCTCTTTCAATGTACTATTTTACAATCATCAGTCATAATATTCACACGTTTTCCTCAAACATTCTTGTCAATTTGCCAAAACCAGAAAATCTTTGACAAATTTCAGAACATATTCAACATTCAGCTAGTTCTAATTAACTCCAAATTCCGCATACACCTATCCCTTGAACTTTCGCATTTTATCAATACCTATATTCTCATTAATTCTCCCAATATATCATGTTCGTCTACTAAGTCATCCCTCATTCATTTAATCAGATTACGACGTACTCTTATGAGACTTACATGATAACCAATTTCCTCAATTATACCAATTCATCTATTTCATTTTTTTTCCAATGCGTTCAATTGATTAGTTATGCTTATATCCATTATCCACTCTAAATACAATTGAGACATGTTCCTTTTCAGCAATACAATAAACTTCTTATACCCATAATTCATATAACTCTTTAAATGTCGAACGTCTCCAATGAGGAGCAATTTTCTTATAATTCTCTCAGTTTCATCAAATCATATTCAAACACATGTTCCTTACTTTAAATTGCTTGAATAAACAATCATCATATCAATCTCGTACTTCCAGATATCTGCAATTAATATTTCCTTGATGTTCAGAAATTCTCTTACATAATTGGAGTCATCTCATCAACGTAATACACACTTTTTCATTTCCAATTTCATTGTCTTTACATTTCAATCTTTTCCTTATCCCATCATATCCATGTACATTCACTCTCAAATCAATATCATAACTATGTACGCATTCTAACTTTTCCATTTAACATATTTTGACTCCAAAGCATATATCAATACTCATAACTCTTATCACGGTAATCAAACCCAATTGTAACTTAATTTCATCCACTTTATACACTTGAAATCTTGTCATTATCATATCTCTATTTTTCATTTCCTCTATCACTCCACAAATATAACTTTATTTCTATCTCACATTCAAGGAAAATATTGTGAAATATATCCGCCAAGACCGGTACACTAAATATTCATCATCGATCGAACCATATACTTTTACTTATTTCACGATATCCATTCCTTCCTTTTATCACATTCTAACACATTATCCTTTTCATCACTTTTCTAACCGCTTAAACGACTGAGACACACTCATGCATATGACTCATATACTAGACTGGGGATCAGTTGTCACTGTCTGCCGTGACATGACTTAAATGCATATACTTGACACATTTTTCTCAGAATGCCCATGTAAGATTGTACTTCTGAGCTCTGATACCACAAATGTTGCACCTCACTCCTGCGAGACCCAAACCCGACATCGACGGTGACATCCGAGCCCGTGACCCGCGAGGGTGGTATGCTAGAGCGATCAATTCAATTTAAAAACTCATTATGACATTTTTCTTTTGAAAACAGTCGAGTGCGCAGAAATCAATAAACAATTTGGGCCCGTGATAAGGAAACACTTTCAATCAAAACACTATTTCAATAATCAATTCACAATACAATATTAATCAATTGAGGCCCTATGTAACAACAGTACAAATCAGAATGACTCAAATGCAGACATGAGACTGATCCGACATCAACTCTGACCTTCTTGCAATAATCATACTCCCGTTTTACTAACGGGGTAATCGTCAATTCCTGAAAAATAATTGCAATGTTGGGTGAGTTTGCGAACTCAGTGAGAAACCATCATCGATGGTTCACCCAACTCATGCATACACAAATCACACAATAACATTTACAGAAATATCACATGCAATTTCACCTTTCACATTCAATCATATACATATGCAATGTACATGTGACTCTTTCATTTTCTTTCGTTGTTGTGACCGTGCGCCTGAGCTCATATACGTTGAGCCATTGACTCTGAAAACATTGGGCTCAACAGCCCTAATACGTTGAGCATAAAGCTCTGAAAATCGTTAGGCACGAAGCCCTGTGCGTTGAGCTTAAAGCTCTGGATACGGTGGCTGCACCGGTCACAACTGCCTTTATCTGATCATACTGTTATGCATGTATGCACATGTCCAATTTACAATACATGCATCACGATAGAACTGTATATGCCTAAATCTCACCATTTAAAACCAATTATGAGCAATTTAATACACAATTAACACTTCTATAGCACAGTCCAAATATTTCGAACACCTGTGGTCCGAAATCACTCACAACAAACGCATACAATCCATCCTTAACTCCGCATGGCATAATTGCATAGAATTAAACACATATAGGTTGAGAAACCAACTGGGTTACTCACCTGAACTTCCTAGCTATTGCCTGGATGCTCCAGCACTGTCCGTGGATTATCGATCCATCGGCTCTATAACAATCAAATAATTTCATTCATTACAAAATGTACAGTCAAAATAATTAATGATGCATATGCCTTGAATAAAAGATGTACTATGCCTATTCATGATTTTCCCGGTACCATTTCTCACTTTCTATTTTCTTTTACTCAGTATCTAACTTTCACTCAATTGACCAATATCGGCTCATTTCGATTCAATAACATATTACAGAGCTTCCAATTCTAGTCAATTTATCAAATCATTTTTGCTATGGTAATACCTCAGAGTCAACATCACTTTCTTCCAGATCTAATCCATTCTTTTATACTCAGTTAGCATTGACTTCTTTTTCAAAGTCTCACCTTATACTCAAATTTTCAATAACAATCAATCACATTCTTTACTGTCTCTCACTAATTGTGATCTCAAAAATCTGAATTCAAACTCTCATTCTTTTCCTCAATTGTAGACCTCGTTCTCTAGTTCATAACGAATCAAACATCACCTCAATTGGAGGTCTACACTGTTGGGACTCGATCCGGAGATCGACGCCCCAACCTGAAAACAGAAAACGAATACGAATACGAGCCAATATGAATCGAATCAAAGCAAGGAAACGAAACATAAGGCGAAATCAAATCATTAACGAATCGAAAGCAAATCGAATCGAAACCAATTTCTAATACGTAACAAAACGGAGCCGACATCTGTGAACAAGTATCAAAGAAAGCGTTTGCGTTGGAAACCTTAAGACTATCAGTCAAAACTAATCCAATCCGTGTACATTTTTTTTCTTTCTTTCTTTCATTTTCATTCCATCTCTTGCAAGTGACTTCAATATCCTCAATCCAATAACATTCACATACAATCGCACTATCCAACGTCCAATACCCGTTTATTCACATTTCTCCATATACAAATCATGCTTATATCTCAGTTGAACATACACAAGTTATATAACATACCCATGTGCAATACCATAACTCAATAGCCTCATCCAAACTTCATAAATACAATTACGATTTATACATCATTTCATAAATCAAAGTTTTATACAAATCATAGTGGCATTTTCAAGCCTTATACATTACCCATAACCCTAAACCAAAGTACACAATACATAATAATTCCAGACTTCTCAGCAACCATCTCACTTAACAATTATACAATAAAACACATGTAAACAGAAATCTTCATTTTCTTTCACCCGATCTTCTTCTCATCACCTGTGGATGGGAATGAAGGGGAGGTGAGCTTTACAGCCCGTGGGTAACAGTTTATAACGAATATATATAAACAAAATCTTTGAAGTTCTTTTTCTTTTCTGGTCTTGGAAAATATTTCTTTGAAATCCGTAAAGCACATTTTCAAAAAGTACTTTTCTCGTTGTAGCCAAAATCGTCATTTGCAAAACATATGATTTTTAGGCTTTCAGCCATAAACCCATAAATTTATAAAACATGAATGCATCAACTCGGCAATTCATAGATGCAATGGCAATTCACAACACATGGCTCGAGAGTTCCGTGGAACACAACGAATAAACCGAAGTTTATCGTAAACACAACGAGTCCGATTTCTCAGGATCTCGTGGCCTCTAACGGCAATTGGGAGGCGGGCTTAAGCGTCGGCGTGCGTGACTAACACAACGTTCCTCTCGCCCAAACAAAAGCACATACTCATGCTCAATCACTTTATCGAATGCTCTTTCCAAATATCGAAATGCCATGGGATCTTTCGAGGCATAACACAAATGTATTTTGCATTTCATCAAACGTTTATGTATGAAATCAATAATGATTTTTCAAATCATTCACATAATGGTGCAACATTTACGATGCAATTGAAATCAGAAAATCTCTTTATTTAAAGAAAGCATTAGTGACTTATAAATTTTATTATAAACAGGTACCCACCTCGAATCGATGCTAGAAACTTGTTCCTTGCTCCAATTTGTCCATTAATTCCTTCTTTCTTCCAATTTAACTTTACCTAAAGCAATTCCACACAAATTCAATATCATAATTAACTTAATCCTCAAATTGAACTTAGAAACACTAATCCCTCATATATTCAAGCTTTCTAAATCACAAATTTTTAAAATCCCCAAATTCCAAATTTGGGCATAAACCCTAATTAATTTCCATCCAAAATTAAACCCATAATACTTAGAAATCAACAAAATTAACTTCATACTCCACAAACCCATTTCATTTTCCATGATTCTAAACAAAAACTTCAAGAGAAACTCAAATCTTAAAAATTGCTCTTACCTCATTTCTCCTCCATTTTCGGATTTTCTTGGTTCAAGGGGAAGCTCTCTTCATCCTCCACCTTTTTCTCTCTTGGAATGACATTAAAATCTCTCTTCAAGTGGTAGAAAAATTGAGCCCTAGCTTTCTCCCCTTTTTCTCCACCGAAACTTGCTCTCCCTTCTCTCTTCTCTCTTTTGTTCTTTTCTTTGTTCAAATGTCTTGCTTCCCTTCATAAAAACCACAGCTCACGTGCTTTTATAGTGCCATGACATTTAATGAATGAGGAATGACCCATAAGTCCCTCCATTTAAGCCCATAAACTTAACTCTTTAAGTAAACTTCCAAAATTATCCCTCCATTGGTCTTTAAAACTGACATCTTGTCTGATTATTTTGATCAGGTAAATGAAGCCATTTGACAAAACTTTCTTCTAGAGAAATATTCCTCTATGTCTTACGAATCCAATGTTTCAAGAATCGGATCGATCCAAGCTCTATAGCTCAAGATATCTCCAAAATACTGAAGTCTGTTCTTCAGACCTGAGGCTGAACACTATACCTAACTTCCGACCCAAATTTGGAAGTCTTAGAGGCTACATTGTCGATCGGCTCCTTCATAACATTTTTAGCCCCATGTCTCTATTTTCATTTGCAAAAAGAATCAAATCGATCGGAGTTCTACCGATCGAGATATCTCTAAAATACTGAACATTGTCCAAACTTTTATAACCGATCAGTTCACGAAAATCCGAGCTATCTTTCTCCATTTAATTCCAAAACTGATCTATATAGTATGAAAAGATAGAAAAATGTCTTAAGAATCCAACGCTTCGAAAATCGACTCAATCTGAGGTCTACACAAAAAGTTATGGCCAAAAGAAAATCGACTCAATCGGAGGTCTACGCAGACGATGATGTCAAGAGCAGAATTAAATTGCCTGCGTGATGACGTCAAGATGACGTTAGAAAATTTATGCGTGGTGGACGTCGCATGACGCAAAAATTCATCTGTGATGACGTCGGCACAGACGCAAAAATTAAATGCTGTGATGACGTCAGCACAGACACAAAAATTAAATCGTGAAGGCGTCATCACGCGAACGAAGATGACGTCATCACGCATTTAAAATGAAGACTAACTTCGTCTGACCCCTTTCTCCAGAACATCCCCACTTAGAAAGATCATAACTTTCTACTCAGAACTCCAAAGTAGACACGGTTTGATTCGTTGGAAAGCTAAGAGAAAAATCTACAACTTTCCAGCAGGAAATTTTGCCAAAATCTATCTTTATCAATCCCAAAATTGCCCCTAAAGTCAAAAGATAAGACTTTCATTCCTGCACCAACACTGCACCCAATTCTTAACTTCATGACACTATTTGAGACTCTTAGGCACATAATTGAAATTCGATGTCTTCTTACAAAATGTAGCCATATATCTCTAGTTTAATCCAAATTAAGAATCATCTCGTTTGGATTACTATAGAAAACGTTATGGCTAAAATACTGAAACATATTCAGTGAACATTTTTCAGATCACTACCAATCTTGTCTCCAAGTCTTTCCTTATCACAACTCATACCAAGATCACTCTTTCTACTCTCTTGTCCAATATTTTCATGCTTTATATCAATGGAAAGATAAAACAACCTCTACAATGTTCATAAAGAACTCCAAAGTAACTTCACCTCTAGATAAGTCAAATTTTCAATCAAAGTTTACTTGGTTTAGCGATCACCTAAGCAATATCCAAACTTCAATTTATCATAACTTCTTGCCCGATATCGAAAAATTGCATACTTTATGGCGTTAGAAAGCTGGAAACATGAACTACAACTTTCATTAAGACCACTTTGGCCAAATATATCTAGATCAGTACAGATTTGCCATTGAAGTTTCTAACACCATTCCAACACATCAACTTCACATATCAACACATCACCACAAGCTCTTCAACTAATTCCTCTCAAACACAATACACACAAATCTATACACAATTGATATTCATACACAATTGATCTTTCATATCCATATATAAATCCAGATCTCATTAACATCATAAGATAAATGTTTATAAAATGAAATGGCATTCTAAGCCATGCTACAACATCAGTATTCAAGTCCAAGTACAAAAGATACAAAACTCCATCATTCTCCACATATGACTGAAATCTTATTCTTGCAATAATCTAACTTAAAACACCACATGCATAACCAACCAAATTGTCTTTGCTTTCTAATTTCTTCAAAATTTTACACTTTCACTTTTTATTTCTTAATTTCAACTTCCATTTCAATCCACTTGAACTTTCATAATCCATACAAATCTATTTGAAACCCAAAGTTATCCAATCAAACAAATCTTTTCTCATCAATTTCCTTAAGGCAAAAATATCTATAACTCCATTCATATATAAAAACTCTTATCAAATTTTCATTTTCATATTTCTAATTTCCACTGAAAGATCGGGGTCCAACATACACCATAAGTTATGCCCCAAAAACCAATTTGAATCAATTCAGAAATGTCTCCCTCGTCGCGACTTCAAGTCTTCGTCGCGACGTCAAGAAGGTCACTCGTCGCGACGTACAACCTTGCTCGTCGCGACGTCCAAACCATCGCTTCGTCGCGATTGCCTAAGCTTTCATGCAAGGCTGCTTTCGTCGCGACGTCCAATATTTTATTCGTCGCGACGTGCGGCCCTGGTTCGTCTTCTTCGATCGGTTTTTCTACCATTTTCTCTCTCTAATCAACCTTAACTCATAATCATATACCCTAATCTTTTATATTTAACCCCATGAATGCATTTAACACATAAATAACAACATTAAAACCAATTCACTTACCAATTCCAACTCAAAACCTCCGATCTCAGCAATTTCTCTAATTCCCACGGTGAACCCTCTAAACTCATCAAATCTTCTTCTTCTCTCAAGGGTTTACATCGATCTTTAACCATGAGGAAAGAATAAACACAAATCTCCAAGGAAGAATCGAAACTCACCAAGGAGAAGAAACCGTAGGCACCCTAGGAGGAGAATACAATTTCTTTTCCTTTCTTCGATTTTCAAAACGTAGAACATATATATACAGAACAAATAAGCCTCTTGTCATTTTCCTCCCAAAACATTTAACTCTCTAATCAGTTCACTCATCTCCAAATCTCGATAGCTCAACATATTAAATTCCAAGATCATATATCTAAATTTTTCTATTGCCATCGAACAATTATTCCGGTCATTTAAAATCAATCCGTCTGCCACTCAAAATTTTTTGGTCCGGATATTTTCTCCCAAATTTTTAGAAACATTTCTAAAGTTCACAATCAAGTACCAGTCATTCTAAAATATTTCCAAATCAACTATTCAGGCCCAATTTCTAGAATTTCCAATAAATCACAATCAAATCTATTTTTCTCTCAAATCATAATTCATATCATATCAAACTCTGGGAAATTTCATGAATACATATACCTATATGTGCATGTGCAAAAGACTCATGGCCTCCAAAATTAGAGGTCAACAAGATGCTCAGTCATATGCGGTAATATCCTATCCCATCGGTGACGGGATGTTACACTATTAATAATTTGTAACATATAAGATCATATAAAGTATGAATACACGACTAGTCTATGAACATCAATTCCGTCAAACTCGTTACTTAATTTTAAATTGTTGAATCGTTAAGTAATTTATTTAAAAATATGTTATTTAAAAATTATTTTGTTTATTTGATGATTTATTCAATATATATCCAAAAATAGCAACTGATAATTTTATCATTACAAAAATATCAAATTAAATAAAACTAATTATTTCACTAATGATGCTTACAATCTTCAGTAGGTTTTCATCTATCTACAGCTGAATTGAGATGAATGAGGTACTGAATAAGATTAAAGATTTGGATATGAAATCAATGACTCTCATCAAAATGACATCGTCTTACGATAGTTCAAGTAGAATCGAACCGAGCTCGGTTTGACCTATTGCTAAACTTAAATAAAATTAATCTCATACAATGTTGACTTCCTGTGTCTTTCAAGCCATAAAACATACACACATCTCATATAAGAGTTCTCAAAGGGGACAATGAAATCATAGCCAATGATTAAATCAAGATAGGATTTCATTTGATGATATTATTAATAAAGTTAACTTTCCACATGGAGGTCCCAAGAATTTATTATATAAAATATACCATATTTCAACATGAAGATGCTTTTAACATTTGCCATATTAATAAACAACATTCAATGGTTAAAAAAAGAGGTTTTTCTTTAGTTCTAATGAAGAATAACGACAAAAGAAGTCGGGTCAAAATTTTGTTTTGTGACCCGAGATAGAATCAAAATAACCTAAGTTTTGACATAATTGACCGAAACAAATGAAGATACTTTTAACATAACCTAAGTTTTGACATAATTGACCGAAACAAATGAAGATACTTTTACCTAACTCTAATTAGTGATGACAATAGGTTGGGGTCAATCTATCCTTCTTTTTGTAACTAGAATCGAAATCAAAATGATGTCATTTTATTATAATTGACAAAAGTGATATCTTTTTGATATAACTAACTGAAACAATGTTATTTTAGTCAATTACGCTAAACGACATTGTTTTAACCAAATCAATCAACTAAATCTTGCTTGAAATTAGAAATTATTAGACTATTCTACTTTAATTGTCCAGCTAACAATTCTTCAAGAATATTGGGGTTGATCCTTCTAAGTTTGAGTACGACTCAAAACTCGATTAATGCAAACTAATTCATTAATTTTAAATCTAATCGAATAGATTCCATCGTGAACCTATTGTCAATTCAAGAGACATAATATAAAGAGAATAAAAAGTAGAAGACATGCATGCATATGAACAAGAACTTTGGTTGAGTTGTGTGTTGTTGTTAACGTTGGTACATGCAATTATTCATATATGGAATAAATATGAAACCGTGTCTTCTTTTTATAAAGAACAAAGAGAGCCACTTGTGTGGGGAAGGTAGGCGTTGATGGTGGGGGATGACATATTCATGTTAGGGCCTATATACATTGTTTAGTATATGCTATTAATTGATTTTGTCAGACTAATTGTCTGCTACTCAATTTCACTACATCTCATTTCTTCTAAGGATGGCATTTTAGCCTAGCCTGACCTGGAGCACTTCAGTTAATGGCCCAGGCCTGGGTTAACCGTCCCTCAAGTCGGACTTGATTTTTTTAAAAATTTTTGCCTAAAGTTAGGCTCAGGTTCATGCTATTGAAGCTCGAAGCCTAAAAATTATAAGAAAAATAAAGTTGTTTTTATAGAAAATGATGTTTTCTATTTTTTTGCCAACTCAACTTGACCTGATCTGTTTTTCTTATTTTCAATTTAAAATTATAAAAAAATTAATTCAGGTCGAGTTGAATAGAGCTTAGACTCTTACAGGTCTGATTTTTTTTTTATTTTAAAAAATATAAAAAAAAATTAGACCAGGTCGAGTTGAGTCAGGCTCGAGCTTTGAACCGACTACCTTATAGACCCAATAAATTCTTGGGCTGAAACCAAACTCAGGCAAAAGCTCCAACCCCCATCCAAGTCCGGTCAATTGTCATTGCTAATTTTTTTTCCCTCCATTCACTTGCATGATGTAATTGTTCTAAGGGACCTTCATGGATTGGGTTAGACTAGGCCAATAACTCAACTCAAGTTCAAATTGTAGGGATATCATTCTAGTCTTAAATTTAAGTAATTATAATAAAAGGATGTAGTTTTATGAGGCATTCAATTTGTTTAGGTTGTCCAAATTGGACTTCAAGTCAACCCTTCCAACCTAAACTCAACTAGTTATGACAACGGGTCAAGCCAAGTTCGACTCACCCAAGTTTGAGCTCGGCTTAAAATTCTATTTTTTTACTTAAGCTTAGTCCAAAATTTGATTTAATTTATTTTTAATTTTTAAAAATTTAAAATGACTTCATTTTATTTAAAAATTTGGGACATTGAATTTAAAGCATACTTGGGCAACTAGAGTTTAAGTTTGACTCAAAGCTTTAAATTTTCAAAAAAAATAAGGTCTATTAGTCAGTCACCCTTGATCTCAGCAATCACAGTCAGTCAACCATCCATCTACAGGATCACTTGATCTCAGCAATCACAGCATTCATTTACATCGCTAAGATCAAGGACTGACTTTGTCATCGTCAGTTACTTAGCTAACATAGATACAGCTGCATTAGAGGATTGATTGCAGGATCTTGATTGGTTTCTACCAACCAACTTGTATACTGTATATATATACCACGTAAATGATCTGTACGACATGAGCTTGATTCTCCAATACACTGTTTTCTATTATGGTATCAAAGCCTCTATGACCAAACAGTCATGAGTTCGAATCCTACCACCCACCTATTCTAATTAAATTAAGGACAAGGTAAAGTAGGCTTGTGAAAGTTTCAAGCCCAAAGGGCTTTCACTTGAGGGATGTGTTAGAGAATATATAAAACCAATTGAGTTGGCCTCACACAATAGCTTAATCTGTTGTGATGAAACGGTCACTTAACATAATAGAAAACAGTGCATTGGAGAATCAAGCTCATGTCGTACGGATCATTTACATGGTATATATATACAGTATACAAGTTGGTTGGTAGAAACTAATCAAGATCCTGCAATCAATCCTCTAATGCAGCTATATCTATGTTAGCTAAGTAACTGACGATGACAAAGTCAGTTCTTGATCTTAGGGATGTAAATGAATGCTGTGATTGCTGAGATCAAGTGATCCTGTAGATGGATGGTTGACTGAATGTGATTGCTGAGATCAAGGGTGACTGACTAATACCCCCCACAAGCAAGAGGGAGCCATTAGAGAACTCAAGCTTGGCCTTTAAGAAGAAAAGCGAGTATGTGGGTAAAGGTTTGGTGAAAATATCGCAATTTGATCCGTCGTGGAGATATATTCGACGATAAGTTTCCCTTGACTACCTTTGTTCACGTACAAAGTGGTAATCACATTCAATATGCTTAGTTCCACTTTGAAGACTGGATTGAGAGGCGAAAAGTCTGCACCAAGATTGTTGCACCAAGTGACAACAGGTGATGCACAAGATGTGTCCAATCTCGCAAAGCAAGGATTGTAACGAGATGATTTCAGTGGCAGCGTTGGCAGCAGATCAATACTACGCTTTTGTGGAGGATCTGGCCATGGTGTGTTGCTTTTGGAGGTCCGGAGATAAGATTTTTGCCCAAATAAGCAAAGCAAAGCCATTGGTGGAGCGCTTGTCGATTGATCGCCAACCCGTCTACATCGGTGAACACTGTAGACTTGTAGTGGAACTAGGAACAAGTAAAGTCCTTGGTTGGCGTGTCTTTGACATATCGAGTACTCTCTTACAGGCCTACCAATGGATGTGCAGAAGGCGGACATATCTTGACTAAGTTTATTAACATAGGAGTCGCCAAGCTTGTGAGACAAGCGTCTTTGCAAAGCCCGATACATCACTGTAAAGATAAGGATCGGAAGAGGATCACCGATAAATTGATCAAGTTGATGAGTTGGGGACATAGGCGTTTTAATGCCTTTGCTCCATCCATGTGCGTGAGTGCAAAAGATCGATAAGATATTTAGTTTGGCGGAGTAGCAAAATATCACCTTGTCGATGACTTGATGCCCAAGAAATAGTGAGAGCTCCCAGTCTCGGAGTTGAATTCACTAGATAAGCGATTGACAAGTATTTGAAGTAGAGATTGGGTGCTACCGGTCAAAACAATATCATCTACATAGAGTAATAGATACAGGACATGAGAATGGGCCTTCAAAATAAACAAGGAAGCATCAATGTGAGAGGATTGAAAACCAATGCGAATTAAGAAGGAACCGAGCTGTTATACGGGCATGTGGTGCCTACTTGAGACCATACAATGATCGGCGTGGTAGCGGACATAATCGGGACATCGAGAATCAACAAATCCTTGCGGTTGAACCATGTACACCTCTTCCTCCAAAAACCATTTAAAAGGCATTGGAAATATCCAATTGTCGCATAGACCGATGATTCAAGCGCGAGGAAAGAAGCAATCTAATAGTGGTGGATTTAACCACGGGAGAGAATGTAGCAGAGTAATCGACTCCTTCCTGCTGAGTATACCCTTTAGCTACCAATCTTGCCTTAAATCTTTCAATACGACCATCCAGGTGGCGTTTAACCTTGTAAACCCATTTGTTACCCACTACATTAACGCCAACTGGTTTAAGGACAAGGTCCCATGTGTGATGGTTGAGAAGAGCTGTGATTTCACTTGTCATTGCGTCTCTCCACTCTTGATGCTTAGAAGCTTGCGTATAGAAAGTGGGCTCCAGAACAGCGGGATTGTTGGATGCTTGAGAAACTGCGGCTGCATACAAAATCTTTGGCTTTGGATTTTGGCGAAGAACCATTGGATGTTGATGCTGTCTGGTTGTATGGAAAATCTGATTTGGTGCATCAAGCTCTGCCTGATGCTCGTCGCGTAGAGGTGATGGTACAGGAGCTGGAAGATCAGTGTTACTGGGAGCTGAGCAAGAGACCCTATTTGATAAAGTGATTGGTTGGACTGGAGTCTGTGGGGAAGAAGCAAAAGAGATTGAAGAATCAGAAACGGTTGGGGAAGATGGCAAAGAAATGACTGATGGAGTCATAGGCACTGTGAACCATGGGGAGATATCAGTATCTGCTACTAATGATTGGCCCAATACCGAATCCTTGGACAACGATGCCTCATGATATAAAAATCTGCGTTCGTCCATCTTATAGTGACTGCAGATATATATTTTGTGAAGTTGAGGATCAAAGCAAATAACACTTGCATGATCAGTAGCATCTCCAAGGTAAACGCAAGGTGTACTACGAAAAGAGAATTTGTGAACATTATAGGATCTGAGCAGTGGATAAACTATGCTCCCAAAAACTTTGAGAGTATTATAATCTGGAGGTTCAGTAAATAACTTCTCATACGGAGATATATTATGAAGAACAGGAGATGGTAGACGATTCACAATATGAACTACAACGGCAAAGGCATAATTCCAGAACTTGAATGGAACCTTTGAATGTGCCAGCATAGACAATCCTGTATCAACAATATGTCTGATTTTCCTTTCGATAGTTCCATTTTGCTCATGTGTATGAGCACAAACAATTCGATGATTAATTCCTAAATTTTTAAGAAAGGTGCTAACATTGCGGAATTCACCTCCCAAATCTGATTGAAAAGACTTGATTTTGGTATTAAATTGTCGTTCAACCATTGCGACAAACTGACAAAGTTTTGGATACACATCACTCTTGAGTTTAATTGGATAAAGCCATGTAAATCTAGAAAAATCATCAACCAAAATCAGAAAATAGCGTTCACCAAAAGTAGAGTTCATTGGGGCAGGGCCCCATACATCCCCATGAATCAATTCAAACTTAATGGGTGTAGAAGTACCAGTTGATGGCAAGTGAGATCTGCTAAGTTTACCAAGGCAGCAGGATTCACAAGCTTGAACTGGAGTGTTTTTTATTGAATAAGGTAAATTAAAAGTGCTAACAATCTTGGAAATTGTTCCATATTGAGCATGTCCAAGCCTAGCATGCCAATCCTTCATGCTGGGCTTTTTGACCATTAAAGCTTGAGGTCTCTTTTGTAGGTTTAGTAATTGCGTGCCTGAGACCTTGTACACACCATCCTCAGCAGGCCCTTCTAGCAGACGTTTCTTTGTGATATGATCTTTCACAACAAAATGTGAGTTATAGAATTTAAAATAGCACTTATTGTCTTTTGCTATCTTGTTGACAGAAAGAATTTGTTTTTGAATCAAAGGCACATGAAGAACTTCATTAAAAAATAAGGGCTTATGTTGTGTTAAAAGAGCAGATTGACCAACATGTTTGATAGAGATACCTGAGCCATTTCCAATGATCACATTATCGACCCTTATATTCTTACGAGATTCCAGACCGGTCGGATCTGGTGTCATGTGGTATTTGGTCTTGAGTCTGGATACCAATCGGTGTTTTTCTAGGCGAACTCTGACGGCAACATTTGCAATTGGTGACTCATAGTTTACATCAAACCTTTTCCTGCAGGTATTAGCTTGATGATTATTCAAGTTGCAGATTTGGCAAGGATTAGTGAACCATCTCTTGCCAGATTTGTTATTGTTGAAGCCTCCCTTGCTGTTGTTATTGTGTTTATAGCTATTGTTCTTGTTATAATTGCTGTTGTTGTTGTTTCTGAACTGAGATGATTCGTGACGCAATAGAATCCATAGTACAGCCCACAACACATTTCTAGAATATTCTTTGTAATCCACTAATTAATTCTGTCAACTATGAAGATTTGTAACGATACAAGTAGCTTAAGTTTAGGCTCTTACATAGGCCCTTACATAGGCATTTAACTAGCTTACAAATCTGTATAAATTCAAAGTTCCCAATACAACAAAACACACTTTCGATTCACAACTGTTATATGGTATCAAAGCCATAGACATTCGTCAAAATTTTTTCTCCTCTTCTTTCATCATGTCTAGCTCCTCTGCTTCAACTCCCAACATGTCTGCCAACCTCATCACCATCAATGTTGTTGCACAAGCTCCACTGAAACTAACATCCACCAACTACTTATCCTGGAGGCTACAGTTCCATAGTCTCTTCATTGGATATGATCTCATGGAGTATATTGATGGTACTAAACCATGTCCACCAGCTACCATCACACTTGCAGATGTACCTACACCAAATCCTGAATATCAGTTTTGGATACGCCAGGATCAACTTATTTTGAATGCAATCATTGCAGCTCTTTCTCCATCCATTATTCCCTTCATTGCAACTGCTACCACATCTAAAGATGCTTGGGATTCTCTAGCTAAGACCTATGCGCAATCAACTCGTGGCAAGATCAAACAAGTGAAAGCATAGCTCAAGAAAATAGTTAAAGGCTAATCCACAATCACCGAATATATGCAAGCAATAAAGACAAAGACAGATCAGCTAGCTGAACTAAAAGCACCAATGGATATTGAAGATATAACAGATAAAATTTTGGATGTCCTATCTCCTTTGATGAACTGCATGAGAAACTTATCATTGCTGAATCTGAGATGACACCAGCTATTCCTAGCCACTATCCTGCCACAGCAAACTACACCCATTGTACTGCTGCCAAAAGAAATAACTCTCATCAGCACAACAATTGGTGCTCACAAGTTGGTCCAACTACATGATATTCAGGTTCTAATGAGCATCAAAATCAACAACATCAACCCACCAATCAAATGACTTGGAATACCACTACTCAAGGCTCACGACCCTACTTTGGCAAATGCCAGATCTGTGGTGTTCAGGGTCATTCTGCCAAAAGATGTCCTACCTTTAGAATTGTGCCTTATGCCTCACCATCGAATGTTACCTCTCATTCCTGGCAGCCATCTATCAACTTTGCTGCTCCTTTTTCACAACCTGCGAATAGTCAACCTTGGCTTTTGGATTCAGGCGCATCTCATCATGTTACTGCTGATGTTTCAAATCTGGAAAATCACAAACCCTATAATGGTACAAAAGATGTGATGATCGGTGATGGTACAGGTTTGTTAATTAGCCACACTGGCAATACTTCACTTCCTTCAGCTCATATGCCACTGAATCTTGAGAATGTCCTATGTGTACCTGAGATGAAAAAGAATCTAATTTCAGTACATCAGTTTTGTGTCACCAACAATGTTAAAGTCGAATTCTCACCTTACTCATTTCTTGTGAAGGATCTTTTGCAGGGAAATACCATTCTTCAGGGACTGCCTAGGAATGGAGTTTATGAGTGGCCATTCTCATTTCCACCAATTGTAGCCTTCTCCACTGCCTCACCATCAGCCATCAATTGGCATGCCCGCCTTGGTCACCCTGCCAACACAATTGTAACAGCTATCTTATCTCAAAACAACATCTCATCAGCTTTTAAATCTACTCATTGCAATGCTTGTCTTAGTAATAAAAGTCATAAGTTGCCCTTTTCAAAATCTACTCTTCAATCTACTCAACCATTGGAAATAATTTTTTCTAATGTTTGGATGTCACCAGAGTTGTCTTATGATGATTTTAGATACTATGTCATATTTGTTGACCACTTCACCAGATATACTTGGCTTTATCATCTCAAACACAAATCAGAAGTAAAAGAGATATTTATTCGATTTAAACTGCTTGGTGGAAAATTCTTTGAGAAACCAATCAAAACATTGTATTCTGACAATGGAGGAGAATATATTGCCCTAACTCATTTTCTAGCAGAACATGGTATTTCATTTAAGACAACTCCACCTCATACACCCGAACATAATGGTATTTCAGAACGCAAACATCTTCACATTGTTGAGACAGGTCTCACATTGTTATCCAATGCATCAATTCCACTTTCATATTGGCCACATGCTTTTGCTACTGCAGTCTATCTCATAAACCGAATGCCCACACCTAAGTTACATATGACCAGCCCCTATTTCTGCCTATTTAAGTCTCAGCCCAACTACTTTAAACTAAGAATTTTTGGCTGCTTGTGTTATCCCTGGTTAAGACCATACACCACTCACAAACTTGAACCAAAATCCAAACCATGTGTTTTTCTAGGTTATTCTCCTACACAAAGTGCTTACTACTGCCTAGATCAATCTACCTCTAGAATCTATGCTTCTAGACATGTCAAATTTGTTGAAACAGAATTCCCATTCAGCAATTACTCACAACCAAGAGCTGACTCACCTGATTACTCTGCAACTCTCTGGATTCCACCCACTATCTCACTGCCAGCACTACCTATGTCAACACCAGCACCACTCACTCCATCTCCAACAGCTGCACCTGCAAATGGTAATTCCTCTCACATTAATCCTTTACCAGATTCTGAGTTACATGTGGAACAACATAATGAATGTGTGCAGCCAAGAAATATAGTAAACAATACCCATCCCATGGTCACACGAGGAAAGGACAACATTCGCAAACCAATTCAAAAGTTATGCTTGAATGCTGAAACCCATCCTCCTACAGAGTCTGAACCAAACACAATTACTCAGGCATTGAAAGATGAAAAATGGAGGAAAGCTTGCTCAGAAGAATTTGATGTCTTAGTAAAAAATGGTACCTGGAAACTTGTGCCTCCTCATGATAATCAGAACCTAGTTGGTTGCAAATGGGTATTTCGCATCAAAAGAAACGAAGATGGCTCGGTGCATCGTTACAAAGCTAGACTAGTTGCGAAGGGATTTCATCAAAGACCAGGGATAGACTTCCAAGAAACATTCAGCCCTGTGGTCAAACCAACAACAATAAGAATAATTTTAAGCATTGCACTAACAAATGGATGGCCCTTAAAGCAATTAGATGTCAACAATGCTTTCCTACAAGGTCCACTCACAGAAAATGTTTACATGATACAACCACAAGGCTTCACAGATACTGATCGACCTCACTATGTATGTCACTTTCAAAAGGCTATTTATGGCCTCAAACAAGCACCAAGGGCGTGGTACCATGCTTTAAAACAATTTCTTCTCAACATAGGTTTTCGGAATTCACACTCAGATGCCTCATTATTTATTCAGCAGTCACCTAAAGGTACTATTCTTCTTGTGGTTTATGTGGATGATATAATTATAACAGGTAGCAATAATCAACTTATAGACAACTATGTTGCTATATTGGCAAACAAGTTCTCTATCAAAGATCTGGGGTCACTACATTATTTCTTGGGCATAGAAGTTATTCCAAATCAAGGGGGTATCATTCTTTCTCAAAGGAAGTACATCCTTGACATCCTACATCATACAAAAATGGCAGAGGCAAAATTCGTAATTACACCCATGGCAAGTCACCCAATCCTAGCCCTAAACTCCAGAACACCACTAAGTGACCCATCTGAATACAGGAAAATAGTTGGAAGTCTACAGTACCTACTTTTGACTCGGCCTGATGTTGCATTTGCTATTAATAAGCTCTCCCAATTCAATCATCGTCCAACATCCGACCATTGGACTGCTGTCAAACGTCTTCTTCGTTACTTGGTTGGAACTGCTGATGATGGCTTAGAACTCTACCATCGATCCAGCACTAGTCTCCATGCCTTTGCCGATCAAAGTCACTATTCTTCGCTCCATGCGTACTTCGATGCAAATTGGGGAGGCGACAAGACCGATTATCAATCCACTGGAGCATTCATCGTCTACCTAGGTCGAAACCCTATCTCCTGAAGTTCAAAGAAGTAGAAGTCCGTTGCTCGCTCATCTACCGAGGTCGAATACAGATCTGTAGCTAATACTGCTGCTGAACTAAACTGGATCTGCAATCTTCTCACCGAACTCAACCACACTCCTTCACAATCGCTGGTGATATATTGCAACAATGTTGGGGCGACACAACTCAGCTCCAATCCGGTGTTTCACTCCCGAATGAAACACCTGGCCATCAATTTTCACTTCGTTAGAGAACAGGCCCAGTCCGGTGTCCTTCGAGTCTCCCATATTTTCGCCGATGATCAAACCGCAGATACCCTAACGAAGCCTCTCCCCAAATCGCGTTTTCTGGAACTCAAAATCAAGCTTGGGCTCCGTAGATGTCTGCCAGCTTGAGGGGGCGTAATAGAGTCCATAGTACAGCCCACACCACATTTCTAGAATATTCTTTGTAATCCACTAATTAATTCTGTCAACTATGAAGATTTGTAACGATACAAGTAGCTTAAGTTTAGGCTCTTACATAGGCCCTTACATAGGCATTTAACTAGCTTACAAATCTGTAAAAATTCAAAGTTCTCAATGCAACAAAACACACTTTCGATTCACAACTGTTATATGACGCACCATATTGGCAACCATAGAAGCTGGTTTACGTGAACTCTGCAACAAAATCTCATGTGAAATAAGCATTCCAGTCAATTCAGAGAAACTTACTTCGTTCTTCCTCGATGAAATTCCAGCAAGGATAGGATGATAATCTGGTGGTAACAATATGAAAATATTTGCATTGAATTCAGCGTTTCCAATCGGCATTCCTGCTTGAGCAAGTTGATCTTTGATATTCTTGGCTTTTTTGAGAAACTGTGACATCGATTTGTCTTCTGGAGACAAATTTTGTAGTTCCATGTGGAGCTGGACTTGTATTGCGCTAGATTGGGTGCCAAAGGCTTCTTTGAGAGCTTCTCAGACTTCATAGGCTGATTCCTGTCCTACTACGTACGGAAAGACCTCCTCAGTGAGAGAGGAAATTATCCAGCCGACTAGTAGCTGGTCTTGATAAACCCAGTTCTGAAACTCAGGATTGGGAATAGTGATTTTGGTTTCTTGGTCAATGATTGTTGCTGTAGGGGCTGCTGCCCCGTCGATATGAGACACGAGATCATAACCCTTCAAAATTGGATTGAATTGGGTTTTCCATATCAGATAATTAGTTGGCTTTAGTTTAATGGAAAAGACGAATTGTGCATGTGGTAGAGTGGACGGGCTTGATATGGAAACCTGAGATAGTTTTTGATAAGGAATGTGTAGAATCTTTTCCAGTTTCACAATTTGTCACTAGAATTTTGGACAATTGAAGGGTTGAGTCTTTTAGCAAATTCTTTAGGAAAACCCCTTTATATGGATACTCAAACATGTAGAATGGAACGAATTGGGTATGTAAAAATCTATGTGGAGGTAAAAAAGAATACTATACTACCTGATTATTTACCAATACTCAAAATAGGTGAAACAGGAGAGATTAACAAATCTGAAATTAAGGTAACATATCCCTAGAAGCGTTATAATTTAACCAAGAAATGGGTTCCTACAGGAAAACTCTTCCAAACTGGATGGCAGGACGAATTATTGGGAGTTGATGTTTCTACAATTGAAAATGATGAGGTTGTGGGTGTACACATTGATGCAAATGATAACTCAGCAATTGATACTGTTGATACTGAGGGTGGGAACCCCATTGTAGCATCAGATCAAGCCTCTCCCAGCGGATTGGAAAATGAAGTACATCACATCACCTTGCAATATTTGGAGCATTGTTAAATGGATTGGGCCAACATATTGACTCCATTAGTAACCGTTGGGCATAATGAGAATTTTAAGGCTAGGATGGAGAATGAAGAACAAACAACAACGGTAAACTCTAGTGATCACGGAGTGACTAGTCGGGAGACTAGGAATGTCATCTCTCAAAATGCAAATCTAAAAATAGGTTCCCCTTGAGAAAGCAATTTATATTTGATAGCAGAGGATTGTGATTCCCCATCAGTTGCAGACCAAATCTCTGACATTCCAAGAGATTTTTGTGTGCAAGTAAAAACTGCAAAGAGGAAATCAGTCAAGAAGAGGAAGAAAAATCTCAAATAGCAACAGTAGGGTATTTTTGGTGTTTTGGCACGCTATGAATGAAGTAAAATGGTGTCTTTAATTGATTTGCTATTGAACAAATATTGCCTTTTTTGAGGAGTTGGGTTGTCATAATGTCATTATGATGATGGAAACGAGCTAGGCAACTTCTATATTAACTATGATCTCTTAGCCTTAATTTGGAAGCACTGGCATCTTAGATGTGCAGATGAGAGGAGTCTTTTACTTCTTTTACATTCGACTGTCCTTTGATAAGAAATGGCCTTTGATAAGAAATGGTGTCCTTACAATGTCGTAGTTCCAATTGGTTTAGTTTGTATTGTGTAGCATGTTGTTGTTTAATCATAGGAGACTAAAGAGAGTACTATATTTCTCCGAACGTTGTTCTTCATATTTTATCTATCAATCCAATTTTTTAATTTTTCAAAAAAAAATTCATCTTAACCAGATTTTCTAGAGACTGTCTTGCTGGACTCTTTGACGTAGACATATACCAACCGCAATATTTAACAGTTTCAATATAATCAAATTATTGTCTCTGAGGGAAGGTCCAACATTAAAAGATCCTATCATTGAATTATCAGAAGCTTCTTCTTTCTTAACTAAATTGTTCACTTCTTGGAAGTTCGGAAAATCTGGCAAATGACGTGCTTAATCAGATAAAAAATACCAGTTGCTGTTTACAGGATCTGTTTCAAATTTACAGGATCAACAACATGCCAGTTGCCACATCAAAGAGAAAGCTACGGCCTGCACATGAAAAAATCCAAAAAGAAGATAATCATACAAGACATAAAGAATGGGACTCCCAACTGTAGTTCTCCAACAAGACACTATTATTGTTCCCAACAGTTCCATTAAAAAACTTTATCATCTAATTAGTGTACCTTGTTAAAGGATACCATTCGCCTTTACTATTGCTTTGCTTCTAATTGCTTCGGGAACATATGATAAAATTAGAAAGTTACAGAGCATATTAGCATGACCTTTACATAATATTGACATGCACAATTCAAGGAATGGTGAGCAGACGTTTGCAGCATGGCAGGTATGAACAGAACTTTACAGCTTTTTTAAGTATATTTGTCTTACTATATATATTTTTAATAACTTTTCTTTTAAACTTATATCAACTCATTTGTAGTTTTGTTTAGTTATTATTATTATTTATTAGCATATATGGGCACCATATCAGATATCTTATTTGGTTTTATTTTATTTATTACTTATTTAATTTTATTTACCTACTCTTTTAGCGTATCAATTTTCATATGTACTCTTATAATTTGCATCACTTTTTATTGCACTACAAGAAAAATTAGTTTTAGCAACTATTATTAATGGTTGTTAAAATTCAGAAAATGGTTTTTAAAAGTTATAGCGACCAAAATCGGGTTGGTCACAGGTGGTCACTATAGGGTTGTTACTAAAAGTGCTCAGTGACGAGTTATTACGTTAGTCGCTAAAAATGTATTATTAACAACCATTTAAAATTGGTCACTAAAGATAGAATTATTAGCGACCAAATTTATACTTGCTAATGTAAAATTTAATGGTCGCTGTAATGTTAGAATGGTTGCTATAGTTATGCATACTACGACCAAATATTTTTTGTTGCTAAAAAATAATCTTATAGCAACTAAGTCAATGGTTACTATAGTTATTCATACTGCGACCAAATTATTTTTGTTGCTAAAAAATAATCTTATAGCAACTAAGTCAATGGTTACTATAACTATTCATACTGCGACTAAATTATTTTTGTTGGTAAAAAATAATCTTATAGCAACTAAGTCATTGGTTGCATTTATTTTTATTTGGTTGCAACAAATGGTGTATCAAATTTCTTTTAGTAACCATATTGTGACGACATAATGTTGTTGCTAAAAATTTACTTTTAGCAACCAAATAATTTGTTGCTATAGTTTTAATATCGTCACAAATTGCATTATATTTACTACAATTTAGCAAAAAAAAATTAATTGTTGGCCACTAGAGTGTATATGTTATCCACCAAAATTTGGTCGCTAAAATAATTTGAATGGTTTCTAACGTATACCTGCCAGTAACCAAAATTGATTGCAAAAATAATTCAAATTGGTTGCTAAAATTTATGCAATAGAAACTAAATAAATACGTAGTTGGAGAAAATTATTTCAATTGGTTATTAACAACAAATTTGAAGTAGTTCCTGTGTTAACACTTCAATACCTCTAATTATATATACATGATCATATTCATCAGTTCTAAGGATATGGGACAGCAGAAATCAACTGGTATGACTGGGGTTCTGTGGTTCCCATCACTGAAGCCTCCTGTGTCTTTGAGCTGCATTCTACATAAGCCAATGCTCCTATTTTCTTCTTTAGTTCTTGACCCTGATCATAGAATAGTGTCAATAAATCAATTGAGTTTTAGTGCTAATTCAAAATTATGACATGCGTCAAGCAAGGAGAACGACTTTGGTGGATCGAGGCATGCCTACCTGTTCCGTAGATATGGTGCATGCTCCAGGATAATCCAAGTTAAATTGTCCATCTTCTCTTAGATCTGCCAACATTTGACATAAAATTGCTTACAACAGCAGAACAGACATGGATTCTCGAAGTTGATGATTTAAAGCAGCAAACTCACTCATTCTGTAAGCCATTCAATGTACAATATAACAAATTCTGAAGTGGTTATCATTACTACAGAACTCATGGAGACACGAAGTCATCAGAAAGTCCCACACGTGCACATATAATACTCTGTGCTTAGATCTGCCATTTGACAGAGAATAGCTCACAACAGCAAAACAGACATGGATTCTCAAAGTTGATGCTTTAATGCACTAAACTCACTCATTTTGCAAGCCATTCAATGTACAACATAATGAATTCCGATGTGGTCATCGTTACTACAGAACTCCAGAAGACACGAAGTCATCAGAAAGTCCCACACATGCACATATAATGTCTGTCCTTAGATCTGCCATTTGACAGAGAATTGCTCACAACAGCAAAACAGACATGGATTGTCAAAGTTGATGCTTTACTGCATCAAACTCACTCGTTCTGTAATCCATTCAATGTACAACATAACAAATTCCAAAGTGGACCTGTCCTTAGATCTGCCATTTGATAGAAGATTGCTCACAATAGCAAAACAGACATGGATTCTCAAAGTTGATGCTTTAGTGCACGCAACTCACTCATTCTGTAAGCCATTCAATGTACAACAAAACAAATTCTAATAGAATCAAATATAATGCAACTATGCAAGTGGTCATCATTATTACAAAACTATGGGAGACATGAAGTCCTCAGAAAGCCCCGCACATGCACATACGATACTTGAACAGACAATAGGCCCAGTAAAAACATGGTCAAGTTTCAGATTTATATCCCAGAAAAACTGAGTACATTTGAACAGATAAGAGTCTCATTCTTCGCTTTAAGGTATTGCATCAAACTCAATAGATCAATAAATGAGAAAATCATTAAAGGATTAGCATTGGGTATAGCCCTTACAGTTTATGGAAGAGAAGAGGAAGCAGATACACTAATTGAACAGATGACCCGAGATCAAGATCCCATACTTCGTTATGGTGGCATGAATGCATTGGCTTTGGCCTACAGTGGAACAGCAAACAATAAAGCCATACGCCAACTGCTGCACTTTGCTGTATCAGATGTGAGTGATGATGTCAGAAGGACAGCTGTTCTTGCTCTTGGATTTGTCCTTTACTCTGAGCCAGAGCAGACTCCCCGAATTGTCTCCTTGCTATCTGAGTCCTACAACCCGCATGTGCGCTATGGTGTGGCACTTGCAGTGGGCATTTCATGTGCTGGCACTGGCTTGAGTGAAGCTATATCATTGCTTGAACCTTTGACTTCAGATGTAGTTGATTTTGTTCGACAAGGTGCCCTTATTGCAATGGCCATGGTCATGGTTCGGATGAATGAAGCTAGTGATTCTCGTATTGGTACATTTAGGCGACAATTGGAAAAGATTATTCTTGATAAGCATGAAGACACCATGAGCAAGATGGGAGCTATTCTTGCTTCTGGAATACTTGATGCTGGTGGGAGGAATGTGACCATAAGGTTGCTGTCTAAATCGAAACATGATAAAATCACTGCAGTTGTTGGCCTTGCTGTTTTCAGCCAGTTCTGGTATTGGTACCCTCTTATTTATTTTATGAGCTTGTCATTCTCACCCACTGCTTTTATTGGACTGAACTATGACTTGAAAGTTCCAAAGTTTGAGTTCATTTCAAATGCAAAGCCTTCCCTGTTTGAGTATCCCAAACCCACGACTGTTCCTACTACCACATCAACTGTGAAACTTCCAACAGCAGTTCTCTCAACATCAGCAAAGGCCAAGGCAAGGGCAAAGAAAGAAGTAGACCAGAAAGCTAATTCTGAGAAGGCAACTGGAGCAGAATCATCATCTGCTGCAGCACATTCTGGAAAAGGGAAATCATCTGCTGAGAAGGACGGGGATTCTATGCAGGTTGATAATCCACCAGATAAAAAAGCAAAGCCTGAACCTTCTTTTGAAATGTTGACCAACCCAGAATGATAATCTCTCCTAGATAGGAAACAATGGATAACTTAGTCATTGGAGAAACTTCTAAAAATGCTTCTGCTTTTCTATTGAATTAAGAAAAAGATTAATCCAAAGAACTTTAATCGCAGATTCGAACATTAGAATCTAGCACATAAAGTCAAAAAAAATTTGCATATGAATAAGAACCTGCAAAAAAATCACGTTACTGTCAATTTCAATAAACTCAAGCAACAATATTAAAAATAAAAAACTGAAAAACTATAGATAATTGAATTTGGTGGAAGAGAACAACTATTCAATCTTACCTATTACACATCAATCCAAGTCACTATCATCATAAGCTTGAGATGCAGCTTCATCTTCGCTACTCCAATACTCATCAAATGTGTCATCCTCTTCATCCTGATCTTCTTCAGCATCATCATTATCATCAACACGTGACTGTACTATTTTTTCAGCAATTTCAATCTCTAATGGAGCTTCATCATTTCGGGCTACTAACCCAACCTCTTGAGCACTATCTAGAACTTCTATATTAATACAATTTTCTTGTTGATATGCATCACTGACATTAGGTTCATTTCCATCAGTAAACTGGAGAAGGGATGGGTCAATCAGGTGTCGGTGTTGAGCACTTTGAACTACTTTCCAATTTCCCCTAGTTTTGTATCATTCACATAGAATACTTGAGTCACTTGATTAGCTAACACATAAGGTTCATTCTCATACCATAATCTACTCACGTTTATGCTCGTAAACTCACTTGTCTATCTTTTACGGTTTATTCCAATCTAAGTCAAACCATTTACAATTGAATAACACACATCGAAAGCCACAAACATAACTCAACTCAATTACGTCTTCTAGCACTCCGTAAAACTTAACCATTTTTCCCTTATGTATAGATTCTGTACACACCCCACTATTTTGTGTTACACGTCGACAATCCCTTTTTTTTATTAGGTACTTAACTCCTTCTACTATGCACCCACTACATTTACTAATACGATAGTCAGGTCCTGATGCAAGCGCAAGAAATTCATCTGTAGCTTCAACCGATTTTATACGTCGATGCTCTTGAATCTAATTTTAATACAACAATACAAATTATAAAATATTACAATTAAGAAAATAATTTCCAACAAAACAACATTTCGAAAAAGATTGGAAATCTTACTTGATTATTGAACCATGAAGCGAATTCTTTCTTGTGAATCGCCATCCAACCAATAGGGTTTTCACGTTGAAGTATTTCTTCGTGCTCTCTAAACAACAAAAAAATTATGAATTAGTATTACATTAATAATGATATTATAATGTAAAAAAATAACCATTGTTACCTCAAATATGGCTGTATCTCCACACAATTATTCAATACAAACCAATGTAATTCACTATATTGTTGAGAGGTCATTTGAACAAAATCTGTTTCTCCAAAAGTTCAATTTTACTTCTAAATCTGAGATAATGTTGCATTTGGATGTTCCTCACCATCGTAATTTCTTTCTTCCTGTTGTATTTCGTCTCAATTCCACGAAGATATAATGAGCAAAAACTTAAGCACTCCTTCACAATATAAGCCTCTGCAATTGAACCTTGAGATTTGAGCTCTATTTGAACCATCCTTTTAGACTACTAAGAAACCTATATTTAAAGCGTAATCAATATAGACAAAATAAAAATACTACAAAGATAAAAGATTCTATCAACAATACATGTTTAATCAAAATAATATATATATTTTTACCTTTCAATAGGATACATCCACCTATAATGAACAGGACCTCCAATCTTCGCTTCTTGTGCCAAATGAACTGCTAGGTGAACCATAACGTCAAAAAAAGCAGGTGGAAAGATCATCTCTAGCTTGCATAATATGACGGGAATCTTTTTTTCCAAATTTTCAAGCACATCCAATTTAAGTTTTCTAGAACACAATTGTCTGAAAAAACTTGCCAACTCAGTAATGGCATCAAGAACTTCTTTATGTAAATATCCACGCATTCCTACTGGAAGCAAACGTTGTAACAAAACATGGCAGTCATGACTTTTCAATCCTGTGATCTTGCCATCCTTGATATTCACACATCTAGAGATATTTGCAGCATATCCATCTGAAAATTTAACTGTCTTCAAGAATTCTTGAAACCCTTTCTTCTGCTTCTGGGATCGAGTATAAAGTGCACGTGGCTTCAAGTATTTGACTTTACCTTCTTTGTTTTCTTTGGCATTTTGTACTGGTTTCAAGTGCAACTCACTTCTTATACCTATATCTTCCAAATGTAAACGAGCTTTTTTAGTTTCCTTCGATTTACCATCAATGTCTAGTATTGTCCCCAACAGATTATCACATATATTCTTCTCAATATGCATTACATCCAGATTATGCCGCAACATGAGGTTCGACCAATATGGTAACTCAAAAAATATGCTCTTTTTGTTCCAACATGGTTTCTGAGATAAATATTTTCTCTTTTTATCTTTAGAATGCTTACCAAGTATGACATTTTCTACTTCTTTTAATTGGATCAAAATCTGGTCATTAGATAGCTCCACGGGCTTTGATCTAAATTCAGTCTTCCCATTGAATTTTAGACTTTTTCGGTACGGATGATAACGTGGCAAGTACCTTCTATGATCTATATAACAAATCTTGCTTCTCAATCTTCGTGAAGGAGTATTTAAACTACATCTTGGACAAGCACAATACCCCTTTGTCTGATGTCCAGATACATCACCTAATGCAGGGAGATCATTTATTGTCCATAAGATTGTCGCATGTAAACGAAAACACTCTCCAGTTCTAGCATCACGTGTCCTCACTCCAGATTCCTATAATTCTTTAAACTCATCTACCAAAGGTCTTAGGTATACATCAATATCTTTTCTAGGTGATCGAGGACCGGGAATCAGAAGTGACATCATCAGATATGGTTCTTTCATGCACTGCCAAGGTGGTAAGTTGTATGTCATTAAAATCACTGGCCATATGCTATAAGAATTATTCATGTTGCCAAAAGGGTTAAATCTATCAGTAGCCAACCCTAGTCGTACATTGCGAGGATCCTCATTAAACCAAGGATATTGTTTGTTAAGATCTTTCCAAACTTCAGAGTCTGCCGGATGGATCATTGTGCCAACCTCTTCAACTTTTCCATCGTTATGCCACCTCATATCAGAAGCCGTCTTTCTTGACATATACAATCTTTGTAGCCTTGGCTTTAGTGGAAAATAGCGCAATACTTTGTGAGGAATCAACTTCCCTTTGCCATCATTGACCTTCCATCTAGACTCTTTGCTGCTTTGGACAACTATTTGAACGCTCATTCTCTTTCCAAAAGAGAATGCAATCATTTTTACATGCATGAATAATCTCATAACCTAAACCTATGTCTTTTAATAATTTCCTTGCTTCATAAAATGAAGGAGGAACAATATCACCATCTGGTAAATATTCCTTAAACAAATTAACAATTATATCATAACATTTGTTAGTCATCTTGTTCAAAACTTTAATGTGGAGCAACTTAACAAGAAAAGATAGCAATGATTTGGAGCAACCGGGATATAACTTGCGTTGCGTATCACCCAACAATCTCTGAAAATTTTCCACTTCATCATCTAGTAGCACATCTGGCTGATTAATATCTACATTATCATAATAATCTCATGCATTTTCATTATCAGCACCAAATACCAAATCTTGCAGCAACTCCTCCTCCTCAAATGTTTCATCCGTATAACCATGAATGTTATCATCATCACTATATGGATTTGGGGTTTCGCCATGGTGTATCCATTCGGTATAATCGATGTCTATTCCATTAGTGAGTAAATGAAATTTGACCAAATGAGGTGGTTGTAATTTAAAATTCAAGCACTCTCCACATGGACAAGGCATATCCTTTCTCTGTCCAAGATTATCTAAAGCAAATCTCATGAAATTTTTGACTCCATTAACATAATCTAGTGAAGTGTAGTCATTGAGTTTTATCCATCCCCTATCCATTTATAAGAGCGAAGAACTACAAAAATATACAATTATAAGACTATCATATTTAAAAAACAAGAAAGAATTTCATTATCTTTAAAATTCAACAAGTCTCATGGAAGGAAAAAGAAACTCATACCTGCAGTTCAAGAGACGGTTTTTCCAATTTATCAAGGTTCTTTGATTGCAGATTGTGCCTCTCAATAATCTGCATCACACTTTAGCAACAAAAATGTTGGCCATCATTTACACTGTAACTCTTCTTAGGAAGAGAACTTTGAAGAACTGCAGGTATACTTCTACAGTTTAGAAGACTCAATCTTGATATACGTATATCATGCTAAATTCATTTATTGAGAAATTAAACCTCTTTTTAATTTCCTAATCAGTGGACAGCCAACAAATTAGCTTTGCTTACAAATTACAAGAATCAAAATTAAATAACTACCCATTCCAAATCATTCTAATAATCTATCAGAAACTTCATTGCAAGTACAAGACATAATATATACCTGTGTATGACCTTAATAAGTTTAAGAATTTTAATAAATAGTTGCATCACATAAGCAACTACTTTTTCACAGAATTCCACCTTGTCATTGCTCAAATACACTTGCAGGAGATCGTGAAAGTGACTTCTCATCCCGCCAAATCTTCATAAAATCAATTAAATCAATTAACCAAACAATCGATTTCATAAAGATAACTAACCAGAAGGTGATGGAAGCGGAGAATGAGGCGAGTTCATGAAAGGCGTCAACACCGAGCAATGGTTATCGATATGAGAAATTGGTAGAAATTGGAATGAGGATTTGACGAATGAAATTGGAATTAGGCGATGGTTATCTTTTATTTAATTACCCTAAAAGTAAAAACTTTAAATAAATGTTACGAATGTTCTTATTTGATTGACATAGGTTGAAAAATCTGAAAGATATACACACCTTTTAAATGCGTTGGTGTCTTGATCTGCTCATCGATCCCTTCACTTTGTGTCGAAGCCTCCTTGCGCGTCCGCCTCTCTAACGTGAGATCCTCTTGTGTGTTCAAGTCGTGGGCATTGCGTCGTCCTTCACTTCGTTGCCGCTAGTCTTCCTTCTACGTGAGATAGGGCGCCAACTAAAACCAGGACATCGAAGCGTCTTCGTCTTCCTCTCCACTTGCCGTTTTGTTCTTCCCCATTTGTCTTCGTCGTTTCACCTTGTGGACAACTTTCTTTCTACGGAAAAGATGAACCCTTACTTTCTTCTTACTTTTACCATAATTGAACATTAACTCTTTATAAATATCGTTCAAGATTAAGAGGAATATTTACAAAGTGTATGCAGATTAGGTAATTTCCTCAATTTTAACAATTATAATTAAAACACATAATAATTCTATATCTTTTACATTAGAAATTAACAATATTTAGTTCATGTCCCATCTTGATAATAATAAAAATAAAAATAAAATAATTAGTAAATTTAATGAAAATAAATAAATTAGGTTTAAAGTGCCACTAAAATAAATGAATGAATGTATAAAATAAATATAAATATGACCTAAATATTTATATAAATTGGACTAAACGGGCGTCTTCAAATGGTGGGTTGAAATTGGCGTTTAGGTTAAAATCGAGAAAAGAATGTTATGAATAATAACAAATTTTTTAATAATATTAATACATTTATTAATAAAACTAATATACAATAAAATTGCCTAAATCAATTATAATAATAAATTTAATAATAATAAGAAAAATTAATAATAATAAGCAATTTTATCATAATAATAGAAATAAAGATACATACATTTAATCATAATAAGGAATTTAATAAAAATAAAATATAATTATTATTAATAAATATAATTAAAAATTAATTAGATTTATAATAATAAGTATATATACTCAAATCAAAATTAAGAATAAATAAGCAATTGTGCCTTTAATTAAAATAAGCAAATGTGCTTCAATTTGCTTTAGAACATTTTGTCTTTTTATCAGAAAAATATATCAATAAATCCAACTTAGTAGTCAACACAAATTAAACACAAAGTCGCATTTTATCATAAAATAGGATTGAAACCACATGTGGATACATAAAAACAATAAGAACATTCGATCCTATCAAGCAACGCAACAACCCTCCAAGAACAAGTCATCGAGAGCAAGATTAGATAAGGAGGATGAAATCACTTTTAATACGGAAAGAAATGGTTTTATACATTTTAAAAATTGAACTAAAATTAAATCGATAAGATAAAAAGTTTGAGTTTAAAGATTTAAGCGATATTGGATTATTATAAAGCATGTATATAATAAAGATCAAACAACATTAAATAATTTGAAATATGATTTAAAAGAAAATCTAAAACCATCTATTGTGTGGTATTATATTCTAAATATTAGTAATGACATTAATAGGTAAAAATAGTAATAATAAATTTATGTTACACTTAATATTAATTTCAATAATCAAAATTAAATATATTTGATATTATCGGTTATGGTACCAAATTTAAAAAATCGATCAAGTATGATTTTAAAATTGAATTATGAAAAATTATGGTATCAAAACTAACATTAACCTAGAGATTTATTATTATTTTTACTTATGTTATTATCTCATTAAATTTAGTTTAAGATTCTTAATTAATCATGTTTAATTTAGGATCCAAGCTTAATTTAGATTAAAATTGGATCAAATATTTTGGGCATATTGAGATTTTGGCCAAAAAGTTTGGCCTTTTAGAAAGCCTTTCTCCCAATCTCGTGAGGGTGAGTTCTCACCCTCGCAAGACCAAATACAGCATATCCAAACAAGACAAGAGACAGCTTGGTTGCTTGAGATGAAGCCAGAGTTAATGGTAAGAATAGATAAGTTTGTAAGAGTTGTATTTTGAAAACTAGAGAGAGCCACTTGTGTACTGTGCAAAAATAGCCGACAGGTAGTGTCATGTTCATCATTCTCACACCCTGCAATAACAGTAGTAGTAGTAGTAGTAATAATAATAATAATAATAATAATAATAATAATAATAATAAGAAATTTAATAATAATAATAAATTTTATAAATACTGCACAATAAATTTAATAATAATATTTAGCAATAATTATAATAATAGAAAAAAAATTAATTAGTAAATTTATGAATAATAATAATAATAATAGTAATAATACTACTACTACTAATAATAATAATAATAATAATAATAATAATAATAATAATAATAATAATAATAATAATAATAATAATAATAATAATAATAATAATAATAATAATAATAAAGAAATAATAATAATAATAATAAATTTCATAAATACTCTGCAATAAATTTAATAATAATATTTGACAATAATTATAATAATGAAAATAAAATTAATTAGTCAATTTCTGAATAATAATAATAGCAAATAAATACACTTTATAATAATATGGAATTTCATAATCTTGTGAATAAAATAAACATTTTAATAAAATATATTACATTTGTTAATAAAAACTAATCTATAGTAAAATCTGCCTAAATCAAAAATAATAATAATTTAAATAATAATATTAATAATAATTACTTGGTTCGATAGCACAAAGCTATCTACGTCCAAGGACCAATCACACACACACACCAGATATTATTAGGATCAAGAAAGGAGAAAAAAATACAAGAGATTGGGTGTTTACAGAACACCTGCAAGAGTTCTATCAAACTCTCTAGTACCTACTGTAATGTACTCTAGCACTCTCCTTATTTTCTCACTTGAAAACAAAAATGTAAACTCTATAGACTTATAAGTGTATTGATGTAATAAATGTAACTATACTAGTGTAATAGCTATGTAAAACACATGTACACAAGTCTAACATGGCTATATTCACTAGATTATTCACATGTACAATGCATGTGTACATGGTAGTTAATACCAAGGTATACCTAAATGTATACATACACTAATACATACCACGTGCATGCATAATAGTATAGTAATGGGTACATACCACATGCATAATTGGTACTATCATAGTGTAATAATTGGTAATATCACTGTACATATACTAATACATATAGTAGTGTATGGTATAGTGCAATGTGTGTACATTACCATAGTATATTAGTATATACACATACTAGTATATGTATAGTATGCATCAAGTATACATGCATGTGAGTTACTTGAAAAGCCTTTAATTCAAGTGCTGCGTTTTGACTTATTTAATTCTCCATGTTGTGCGTTTCATCTGGCTTTTGATGTGTTCATCAATACGTCTGCGTTTAAACTTAATTCACGTGTGTCTGAGATGCAAATGTCTTCGACAACTCTTCAATCAACTCATTAGAACATTCTCGACTGTCTCTCTCGTAGGCTTCACTCACTCCTTTTCTTAATTTTTATTCGACTCCTCATCTATATCCTTGATCTGCTTCGATTCAGTGTGGTTTAATGAAGAATTTCTTGTGATTCTTCACACTTCTAGTTTCTTCTCCCAATTATAAACCACACACCGTTTAAGGCTTGAAGTAACGACGAAAAGAGATGGTGGAGGAGGAGCATGAGGTCTAAGGCGGAGAGATCCCCGACGTCGACAGTAATATGGACCCTAACAACGCCGATTTGACACATGCGCCGATGATGGCGTTGTTAAGGTCCTCCTCCCTCCCTCAACCCTAATGATTGTAATCGATTATAAGTTTTTCGTGTTAATTGGCCCGCTTCTTTATGGTGCAGGAGTTGGATGAGATGAAGAAGAGATAGAAGGAGATGGAGGAAGAAGCTGCTGCTCTTCGCGAAATGCAAGCTAAGGTCGAGAAGGAAATGGGTTCTGTTCAAGGTTTCATGAATTTGGTTTTCCTTTTGTTACACATCAATTGTTTACGTTTTGGAATGATCCTCTATATAGCTTATGTTCCAGCTCTAATTTCAGCTTGAAATACCTTTTCATTGTCCTCGTGTTTAAAATTTTTTCCAATGGTAAAGTTGGTAGACTTGTTTGAAAATTTTGCTTGATTCTAAATATTGTTTGTTTTTTGTTGATGTCTTGTTTATGTACAGACCCAGCCAATGCATCTGCTAATGAAGCAAACAGGGAGGTAGCTGATACTCGCTCCGTGTTTGTTGGCAACGTGAAGAGTTTACAGAACTTAACGTTATTTTCTTCTTTTTTTATTTATTTTGGCGCTAGATTTTGTTATTTTGGCGCTTTTTTGTGTATTTTGTGCCCCTACTTATCTCTACCTCATACCCCAATTCTTTTATATCTTAACCACATGCACGTTCCCCTGTTTCAACCCGATCTTTCTCCACCAGCTCTCAGTTCCTTCCTCTGTTATCTCTGTTTCTCTCCCACACTCTTGGTTTTCCTGTTTTGGTATGCATATCTTCCTCTTGCATATCTATGCACACATAAAAAAATTGTATTGATAATTCTTAGATTACCCTGTTATTTGGATGTATTGATAATTATGAAAATTATGAACTTTTCCTCTTGTTTGAAGTGGTGGTATGTAGAGAAAAGGGTTGGTGTATCTTGAGGAGGAGGGCATTTTGGTATGTATATCTACCTCTCTGTTTGAAAGATCACAACCTAGAATTATGGAGAATGAGAGGGAGAGATGAATTATGTGGGAGTTAGTTAGGATGAGAGAATATAATAATATACTGCATCCCATTTTCGATATTCATCTTTGTTCCATTTCTGTTCCTATTTAATTGCTGCTATGTGTGTTGTTCTTTGGCTGTTGCGTGTTGATTTATTGTGCAGGACAGTATTGTTTGGGTTGAAAATCTGTTAGAGCGGGTGGACTCTAACAGATTATGTACACAAAAATGACATAATTTTGCTATGGTGTCAAATTATGATGGGAAAATTTGCACAGAGATGAAAATGCCCCTCTATATAGGCTATGGTTAGATTATTCTTTGACTGTTGATGTGAGTGTCTCTTCTATCTATAAACGTTAACACCCGTATTCCCAAAAATTAGAATTATCAAAGATCAGTAGAAAGTCCCAAGTATGACATAATATAGTGAATTCATAAGTTCTTTTCCTCAGTAAATATACACAACAGTACAAGTATGGCAAGTAAAAAATTATCTATTGCTTTTAGTAAGGACTGGCCAAAATAGTAAAGTTGCAAGTGACTTGCGATACAATGTAAAAAATGTAGCAAACAACTGAAGCTTACCCAACCAGATCTACTGCAAGAACTGAATGTAGTAGCTCAGACCGTTATTTATGTGAACTTGGCCTCTCTACATGTCAATATAAGGGGCCAGTGACTCAAAACCAATGAAATCACATTGCTTTAGAATATTTTCTTCCTGCGTGTTTTTTATGACTGGAGACTGTGCATCAGTCTTTTCTTATTTTTTACCGTTAGTTACACTAACCTTTGCCATTACAAGTCTTCCGTTGGTAGTCCAGGTTATAATTGTGCTAGGCCTTCGAGTTTATATTGAACCAAATTGTTTTTTTTTTCAAATCACTTAGTGAAATTCATTCCTACTTATTTAATAGATAGCTAATACTATTTGTATTTTTTTACAAGATCGAAAATGAGTACGATACTAAAGCGTAAAAAAGAGCTATTAAGTGTGACGGCAACAACTAACAGTATAATCGACCCGAAACGTAAATTGTTGTTGTCTAATGCTTTGGCAGCAGTGAATGACTCAAATGATGGCCCAATTGAGTATTCTTTACCCCGAAAATTAGGCGGTAATAATTTAATTTGAATTTGATTTTAGTTGTAATTGTCTTGTATGCTTATTTATGTTAATATTGGATTTTCAATGTTGTAGTGTCAAATAAATATAAGAGGGTGGCTTTTCCTTGAAAAAACCTTTAGCAATATAAACATTTCAAGTTAGGAACTAGATGACAATGATACATAATAATAATAGAGATCAAGGTAATTTATCTTCCATTTTTAAATATTTTAAAGTTAAATATTTTTTAACAAGTAAAACTCTATTGATATACTTACCATTACAGTGTCAATGGAAGAGTTCAAAGGGTACCCCTAATCCACCAAATGAGAGTATCAGATCAGATGTTAGAGGTAATATTTAATAAAATTTCTTTTATATTGCACTTATTATTATGTATTTCATAATGATTTTTTAATAGATCCTCAACGAGACTGTTGACAAAATAACGATGCTAATAATGGTAATATTAAATTTAATAAAGTTTATTACATTTTATTAGTATGTTGTTATTAGCAATTAATGATTAATTTTAATTTTTTTCTTAACTAAGATGAGGTAAGTGGAAAGCGAGGTCGTGGTCTTATTAGAGGTTAAACACCCAAAAGTATACACGTAAATGTGGGGAAAACCTAAAATTATTATTCTAAGGAATTAACAAGCCGTCGGGAGCATAGTTCTAAACATGCAACTCAGATTGGGGTTTTGATTAGACTGGAAGCCCCAATGCAAGTTGAGGGCTAGGCAAGCATTCCAAATGAGAAAAAAGAAGATCTTTTCAGAAAGTTGGTTGTAAGTTTTTTTCCTTTTTCTATTCACTTTAATAATATTTTGTTCTAATTATTTTTGATATAATATAATGTAACATATCTCTATTTTTCTCAATGTAGAATAAGCTAAGTTAAGAAGTGGATGAGCCCCATGTTGTTCAGTGCATATGGAAATCATTTGCTAGGCAATATTCCACTTTTCGGTCTAATGCTCGTAGATATTTTCAAAAATTAAAGTGAAGGTGATGCAGCGTTGATGAAACAAAGTGTTTATGAAAAACTTTCTACTGTCTTAATGATTGGCTTTGGTTGTGTGACTTTTGGGAGACAGAAAAATTTAAGGTATATATTATCATTTTATTTAAATTTAGTATTTATAATAAATGCACTTGAATTTTATTTATAGATTATTTAATAAATTTTGTATAATAATTCTAAACTATTTGATGTGTTGTAGAAAATCTCAATTACTCAATCCAACAATAGGAAAAAATGAAACACAATCACAAATTGGGGACGAAATCTCATGCAACACATCAATACGAGCAAGTAATTACTTACTTCATTCATTTTTTCTTTTTTGACAAAACTATATAAATAATTTTTTATTTACAATTTCTATGTTACAGAATTTGGACGATATTGATATGTACGAGGCTCAATTTTACAATCCTAAAGTGGGATGGGCTGATGAAGAGGTCGAGGCGAACTGTGTAAGTTGTATTTTATGTTTATTTTCTTTGGAATAACTGTAAGTATCTCGTTGAACAACCGGTGCAACTCCATTGGTAAAGCCGAATGAGACAAATTCTAATATTTCTTTTGCAAAAAATTGGATATAGATTCTTTGTTGCAACCTCATTTAGATTATGTATCATCGTTATATTTAAAATGAACAAATTTTCTGATTTTTGTATAATAGGTTGAAATGAAAAAATTGCGAGAAGCACAAGAAAATTTACCGGAGGATGTTCCTCATATGAGTGCAGAACAAATCTGCATCCAAGTGCTAGGAGAAAATTCTATGTATGCCAAATCAAAAGGCCTATCTCAAAAAAAATCTAATCATTATTATACTTTCGAGACATCATCAAATCGAGTACGATTAGAAGAAGAGTTGGCATCTACACAAGAGGAATTGGAGAGTACAAAGGCTGAGTTAGCTCTACAAAAAACAACTGTTGAAGCCGTGGTGAAATGCGTTGAAAAGATGACAGGCAGAAGTTTTTCTGAAATTATTAATCAATCTGATTGGTAAGTATCTTTTTATATCCAAACGTGTTTAATAGAAGTTTGGTATATTTATTAATTATTTTCTTTTATTATGTTAACTTTTCTTCCATCTTTTACTAAGATGGAAGTTAGTTGATATATAAGTTAATTATTTTGGTTATTTATTCTTTTTTAATGCGGATGTAATGTGAAGTTGGGACTTGTGAGTCGTTTAATGGACTACTTTTTATTTATTATTATTATTTTGGTTTGTTTATTGGATCAATGAAAGGAAAGTAGATTGAAAGAAATTCATGTTAAGAGAAGATTTAAAAATGTTAGGACTCATATGACAGTAATATGCTATTTTCTATTGTTAGCTTTCAGGATTCTCTTTTACGTTTACACTTAATCTTGTTTAGACATTGATTGAAACTTTTTTTAAAATTCGTGTTTCATATTTATAATTCATCTAGATCACATTGGAAATTTTGACAAGAACATATATTTGGGTCTATATATGTTTCCCATTATGCATGTACTAATATAATTCATTTTTTCCCTCTGTTCCTTAGAGAGAGGTATTGACGCTAATGACATTGACCCAAAATTGATGTTCTTTATAATCCCATGCTTTTAATGTTATTCCCACAAAAGTCACAATATATTGGCTTTCATTTTCGATTTTTGAGCTTTTAGCATCTCTTGCTAGATTTAACATTTCAAGTTAGATTGTAAACTAAAAATTTATGTTTAACTTTTGATTTTTAAATGAAAAGGTATTGAAAGTAATATGTCTATATTTCGTACTAAATAAAATTCACTAATTTAATTAACTAAAGGTAAATGAAATATTAAATTACCAAACATTACCAATCAATAAATTTTATTAGATAACTTCTTTCCTCAAATGAAAATATATTTTCAATTATAAAATTAATATAAATTAAATTATAATGATTAATTATTATAAGAATGAACCTTTAAACTAATTTAAACTATATGGACCAAATCTAAAGAACTCTTTTCATCTTTTCTAAAATACTTAGCGATCATTATTTTTTGCTATAAAACTTCTTTAACAATAATATAATGAGGTTGCTGTAAAGAATTCATGTAAATTTAGCAACCAAATTTATTAGCTACTCATGGAAAATTTGAAATACTTGGAGTGACCACTCAATAGTTGGTTGTTAATAATAATTTTCTATAGCGACCATTAAAGTTGTCGCTAAAATTGTTAACTTTGATCGTTATATAATTATCCATGAATTGTAAGTTTTAGTGACCATCTATAGCAAATAAGTATTGATTGGTCGGTAAAAAATATACGTAACTTATATATTGCAACCAAGTAATTTTTGGTTGCAAAATGTATATAATTAGCAACCATTTTATTATGGTTACTGAGAATTTGGTCATATAAATTTAGTAACCAAATTTATTGGTTGCTGATGGAAAATTTGAAATACTTGTAGTGACCACTCAATAGTTGGTTGTTAATTTGGTTGTTAATAATAATTTTCTATAGCAACCATTAAAGTTGTCGCTAAAATTGTTAAATTTGGTCGTTATATTATTATCCATGAATTGTAAATTTTAGTGATCATCTATAGCCACCAAGTATTGATTGGTCGGAAAAAAATTTACGTAACTTATATATTGCAACCAAGCAACTTTTGGTTGCAAAATGTATATAATTAGCAACCATTTTACTATGGTTACTGAGAATTTGGTTGCTGAAACTAAATTTTCTTGTAGTGTTGTCACATACATATGTGGGTCTACCGAAAATAGCCTTTTATTATGTAAAGATATGGTTACGTACTATCAGATCTTCCTAGATCTTGTTTTGTTGCGGGATTTCAGACTGAGTGATGATGATGATCCAAACCAGGTAAGGCCAGGCAGACCTTGATATGTATGAATCACTGCAAATAAAACTCATAACTTAACCTATTTTTAACACTTATAACTTATTGTTGGATTTTGGAATGAGTTTTTCAAACTTGATTAAAAAATGTTCTTATATCTCAAGCTTATCTCATACATTCTTTATTAGGCTATGGTTAATTAGAGATTTGACTAAATTCATACCATTTGTTCTAAACCTAATTTGAATAATTAGGTCACTTTAAATTTAATCAAATTTTAAATTAAAACGACGTCATTTATTTTTTCTTATTAGAACAATTTCGTTTTTAGAGGTCGACTTCAAACATTTCCCTTTCAAACCCAAATCATTTCGATAACTAAACAAATGGACTTTTACCCATTAACTCCAGTTTGTGCCAGACTAATTTGCTAATCCTAATTAGAAATGCTTAATTTCATATGAGGCAAAAGTTTAAAGGGACTAATTAGAAAATGATTATTGGTCGGGTCGGTCGTGCTGGGCCCGAACCCAGTCATAACGACGTGTGGGCCGATCGGTCCAATCTTCAAAGATCAGTCTCATACCTACGTTAGGCCCACTCCCACGCTCTCCATGGCCTGTTTGCAGGTGAGAGTTTCCCATACACACGTAAAGACTTAAACCTAGCTACAGCTCCATATATAAGGTACAACTTTGCCATAACAGAGGTACGTAATCACAGCCCTAGTTCTTTCCTCTCACAGAAAACCTACCTTCATCAAAAAAGACTGACTTGAGTGTCAGAGGGGCTAATCGGGACACAACTCCCGACGTGCCTTCTTTGTTTTGCAGGAACCTTCATGTCGAAGCTACCACAAAAAGCAGCCAACTCTATGGATCCAAACGGCAACGTTCAGTTCTGCCAGAATCCGGCAAAACCAATTAGCGCCCACCGTGGGGCTCGACTTCAGGGCACCACGTCCAGAAACACGCAGATCAGTCAGGCGGCAGCGACGAACCCTGATATAGCCGCTGTCGCGGCTCTGGCCATGCAAAGGATGGGTTTGTAGCTCCCTGCTACCCTGCCGTCGGCACACCATGCTTCCCGCACGCAGTCTTCGAACTCGGATAATCAACCGCAATCTCAAAACCCATAACAAGAAGAACAGAGCGCAGCCTTGGAAGATAACGCTGGAACCAACATACGCCCGAATCTCCAGCACCTCTCTGATGCAGATCCTCTTGCGCCTGTGCACATCACCCTTACCCAAAAATAGATTGAGGAAGCGGCTGATCTGTTGATTCGCCAGATCTTACAATCTCAACCGACACAACAACAGCCGTCCGCACGGCCGATTAGCATAACAACCGATCGTCATCCTGCTGAAGCCCTAGAGAAAATCGTGGATGATCGGATTAACGCAGCCATGAGCTTCCGCCCAGATCGCCCGACGGCACAGTACAGCTCTCCCTTTACTCCCGGAATCTTGGATAGCCTCCCGGCGCCGGGCACCAAAATACTGACCCCCTGGACTACCTACAGCACTTCCATTCTATGATGAATCTACATTGCATTCGGAATCCATTCAGTGTAAGACTTTCTATACGGCCCTCCAAGAGGGAGCTCGGCGATGGTTTAATAGCTTGCCCCTGAGCTGTATCACATGTTTTGAAGATTTTAGGTTATTATTCCTGAACCAGTTCGCCACTAGTAAGCGGCCACAGAAGACAGCTTTTGAGGTGATGCAATTAACCCAAGGAAGGAACGAAAGTTTGCGAGTGTTGGACCCTGATCTTTGAGTGAAATTTAAATTATAAAAATAAAATTTAAGGAATGCTTTGTGTATGTATTGTATAATAGATGACTTAAAATTAAAGGATATTGATAAGAAAAGAAATGATTTGATTTTGATATCTTTGGGGTTTTTTAGTGGATTGGTATGGTTTATGAAATTAAGTGGATGAGTTTATCGAAATTAAGTTGAAAATCATGAAATAAAGAGAGAAAGTATGAGAAAATGAAAAATTGTGAAAAGTTTGACTTTTTGGCCTTTGAAGGTTGACTTTTGATTTAGGCAAAATTTGAGAAAATGAGCTACATGAAACTTGTAGATTATGTTTAGAGTTTTCTGTAGGCATAAAATTTGCAATTTTTCGATATCGGGAGTGAAAGTTATGATCAGTCAAAGTTTAGGTGTGTTATAGGTTGACTTATATTATGGCTGAAGCTTTGACTGGAAAATTTACCTAGTTAGAGGATAATTTAGCTTTGAAGTTCTTCATGAAAATTGAAGGATTTGATTTGATCTTTATTTTGACATAAAGTATGCAATTTTTTTATCAAGGAATAATAAGTAATGATTTTTACAAGTTTATGTTATGGTTTTAACATGATTATTAGAGGACAGAACGTTTGACTGAAAAATTAACTCTCTTAGGAGTCAAATTGATTTTTATGTTGTCCATGAAAGTTGTAGAGGACTTTCCAAGCTTTGTTTCGATATAAAATATGACATGATTGAATTTTGGAGTTGAAAGATATGAATTTTCAAAGTTGGCATTTGTTTAGGGATATATTAAATTAGGGCAGTACATTTGACTGAATTTTTGACCCCTTTAGAGACAAAATTGATTTTTGAGTTCTACATGAAAGTTGTAGAGCTTCCTTCAAGCTTTCCATAGAGACCAAATTTGTCAAATTTAGAATTCGGAATCAAGAGCTACAATTTTTGAAAAACAAAATTCAGATATATATATATATATATAATCATATATATATATATATATTGAAAAAAAAGATCATAAGCTCTCTCGCTAGGGCGATACGTCGCCCTAGTGAGAAGAGTTAAGTTTTTTTTAATTATTTAATTATTATTTTTGGATTATTTAATTATTATTTCCAGATTTTAAGAAATATGACCCCTCTTCAATCTTTCGCTCATATCTTTTCTGTCCGACATCCGATGACAATGAATTTCATTTTTACGAGAAATTTGTGAATTTTTGAGATTAAGTTAAGAGTGATTAAATTAATCAAAGTGAGTCGAGAAATTTTTCGAATATAGTTCAGTATTTTGAGAAATTCAGGATCTGTAGAGATCCGATTGAAGTGATTCTTGAGGCAAAATAAAAATAAGACATGGGGCTACAAATCATATGAAGAAATGAAATGTCAATTTTGCCCCTAAGACCTTCAAATTATGAATGGAAGTTCAAATTCGTGTGCAGTTTTTGAGTTAGGAACATCTAAAAGTATTTTGGGCATAACTTTTGCTCTGGTAATCGAAATATAATGATTCTTGTTTTGAATAAAACTAGAGAAATAGAGCTACAATTGTTATGAAGACATCGAATGTCAATTTTGGGATTAAGAATGTTAATTTTTGGATGGAAATAACGTGCTGAAAAATGTGTTAGAACATGAACATACCCGAAATGTTTTGAGCATAACTTTTGATGTAGTGCTCCGAATTGGATGATTTTTGTGGCATTATGAAATTAAGACATAGAGGAACATTTCTCTAGAATGAAGTTTTGACAAATTCTGTAACGCCCCAAAGTAGGGGTTAGAATATTAACGACATTTAGTACGAAATATGCTTACTATTGGAATATGTATTAAATTGTGCATAAGTATTATGCTTATTCTTGGAATATGTACTCAATTGTGCTTCAGTATTTTGGCATGCATTCATGGCATTTTCCGGGTACATTGGTTTCATGAAACTTCAGACCCGCAAGTAAGCATGACTTTAAGCTTTGAATGGAGGGGCAATATGGTCATTTGACCTTCATTAATGACTTGACACTTTAAAAACTAGATGATTGTCGTTTAAGAGAGGAGGAGAGCACGAAAATGAGGAGAGGAAAAGAAGAAAATAAGAAGAGAAAGGAGAAGAAGGTTCGTCCATGGAGAAAGAAGAGAGAGAAGTGAGGGTTTTTGATTTTCCAAGCTTCCAATATGATTTTCATGCTTCTTTCAAGAAGGAAAAGGATGGAGAATGAAGAGAGCTTCTTCATGAACCAAGAAATCCAAAAATTGGAGGAGAAATGAGGTAAGAGGAAATTTCGAGCTTTGAGATTTTCTTAAACTTTTGGTTGATTTAGCATGATTATGATGTGGGTTTGTAGTATTTGAAGTCAATTTGAGAGATTGCTAAGTATGTTGGATTTAATTTTGGATTTATGTGAGTAGAGATTTTGCCCAATTTTAGAATTTGGAATTTTTGGAAATTATTGGCTTAGAATCATGGAAAGTATGATGAATTGGTGATATATGAAATCAATTTTGAAGAAATTGTGATTTATGATATGGAATTTGTGTAAATTGGTTTAGGCCAATTTTGAAATTTGAGGTTTTTAGAAATTGATGATTTAGATAGTTTGAAAGTATGTGAAATTAGTGTTTATTAAGTTCAATTTGAGAAATTATGATTTTTATGATGTTCAATTTGGATGAATTGGTTTAGGTCAAATTTTAGAATTTGAGGATTTTGGAAATTCATAATTTTGAAAGCTTGGAAATATGATGATTATGAGTTTCCTATAGTTAATTTTGAGAATTATGCAAATTATGATATCTATTTTGGATAATTATGGCTTAGGGAATTTTAAAGTTGAGGAAAGAAGAAGGAATTTGGAGATTCGATGCTTTGGACAAAGTATTAGCATGGATATGAGGTGGGTAGTACGTTTATTTATTGAATTTTAAGCATAAGCATGTGATTTGAAAAATCAAGAAGAAAAACTTTGAAAATTATTGTTTATGTAAATGTTTGAAAGATTATGATTTCAAAGGATTAAATTCCTTATTTTATAAATGATTGTAAGAAATTACAAGATTGAAGAAATTTATGGTTTTTGAATTATTAGATAAATTTGAAAAGTGGGCATTATGAATATGAATATGTTTGAGTTATGTTTAAAAGAAATACATTGCATTCATATTTATGATTTAGATTGATACGTGATCAAATTGATGAATTTGGATTGAATGTGGATTGCTATATGATTTCATGCTTGGATATGTGGTTGAGATATGAAAATATGAAAATCAAGAATTTTGAAAAGTGCCTTCGGGCAATTTGAATTTCCTTTTCCCGTATGTGTTATGTGGGTTTGGTTAGGTCCCTTGTGAGTCAGTGCACTATCTCTATTTGTTTATAGCCTTCTCCCGGCTGCCCGTTAGTGGCATTGGAGCTCCGATTTTGGACTCCCCTCACTGCTACACTGGACTGCTATGCGGGAAAGTGTAGTACATTCTATTCACGGCTGCACAGGACCGCTATGCGGGAATGTGCAGTACGTTCTGTTTCGAACCGTACCAAACCATTTTGATATGTTATGTGTTTTTAATTTGTTACTTTGCGCTACATTTTTATGTGATGCATTCATGATTTGAAAGTTTGTTTATGGTTTGAGAAAATTATGCGAAATTGTGAAATGTGAAAATTTTGGAATCTGTGAGAAATTTTGAGAAATAAACAAATGAATGTTTCAACTCTGAAATGTTTTGAAATTGGTTATGATTAATTGGAAAATTGGGACAAATGAAAGAAATTCAAGTTGTTTGTTCGTTTGGTTCTGTTTGTAAATTGTGTACTTGAGATTTTTGGACAAGTTTTGTAAATGGCTTGCAATGCCATTAAAGTGTATTGTGTATCCATTTTGGGAATGTATTATGAATTCTAGACATATGTATTGGATTAAGTTATGGTTTGGATTGTGTTTGGATGAATTTGATTGATTGTGAATTATTAAAGTGTTTTAGAAATAGGTTTGCGTTTGTGTATGCTGAGATCCCGGACGGAGGGTCCGGCTAATTTTGATGATTGTATGATTGATTGGGCATTTAGAAGTGTATTTTTTGAACCATTTGCAGGTTTTGGGTTAGGTCAAAGGCAGCCGTTATGCTGCCGAAATTTCGTTAGATAATAAGTTGAAAATGAATAAAAATAAGATTAAGATGTGTGACAATGGATTATGGGACTTATGATGGATAAAAAGTTTGTTATGAATTGAGAAATGGATTAGGGACACTTCCCAAGAAAAAGGAAATTGTATGCTTGATTTGCATTAGTTTGAATAAAGATGAGAAAGAAAAAAAAATTATACCGGATTTGGATAGTGGAGGTTTCCAACGCGATCGTTTTTCTTCGATAATTGTTCTCGGATGTCGGATATGTTCTGCTTTGATTTGTCTCCGCCATATGGTTTGATTTATCCGATTTGTATTTTGCTTCCTTATTTTGGTATCCGTATCTGTTTCACCTTTGATTGTAATCGTTCTGATTTGCTTCCTTTGATTCCGTATTCGATTTGCTTCCGCTTTGTTTCCGCTTTCGCTTTGTTTGTCGTTATCGAATTCAATTTATCCAATTTGAATTTGCCTCGATCTTCGTATCCGTTTCTATTTTCCGGTTGGGATCTGGTTCCCAGATCGAGTCCCAATATTTATGGTATCAGAGCCCAGTATTATGATCATACTTGGGCAATATGATTATCGAGATTGAATTTAGTGACTGTTTGATTGAGGTTAAGAAATTTGATTGATTTTAGGTGTGTGTTCACGAAATTAAGATTTGAAAATTCATGATGTATTGGATGAAATGAGGAATGTTTGAAAGATGAGATTAAGGATTGGTTGATTTAGAATTATTATTGGTCCTTATTGGGCTCCTTAAATAATGGGACCATATGACGTGTGAAAATGTGTTCAGAAATGTTTGATTTGAGGAGATAGTGAGTTTTGATGGAATATTAGCATTTAACACATTAAGAAATATGTGTGATCAAGAAAGAGTGAAAAAGAATGCGTTACTTGGTGATTTCTTATGTATGAATTTCGAGGACGAAATTTTTATAAGAGGGGGAGAAATGTTGGACCCTGATCTTTGAGTGAAAATTTAAATTATAAAAATGAAATTTAAAGAGTGCTTTGTGTATGTATTGTATAATAGATGACTTAAAATTAAAGGATATTGATAAGAAAAGAAATGATTTGATTTTGATATCTTTGGGGTTTTTTAGTGGATTGGTATGGTTTATGAAATTAAGTGGATGAGTTGATTGAAATTAAGTTGAAAATCATGAAATAAAGAGAGAAAGTGTGAGAAAATGAAAAATTGTGAAAAGTTTGGCTTTTTGGCCTTTGAGTGTTGGACCCCGAACTTTTGATGAAAATTAGAAATATTAAAATGAATTTAAGTGAGAAAGAAATTGGTGAGAAAATTATAAATTTAAGGAAATTTGATGAAAAAAAAATTATGAGAAAAGAATTGTTTAATTTTGAGAACTTTGATATTTGAGTGAACTTATATGGATTATGAGAAGAAAGTGGATGAGTTGATTCAAATGAAGTTAAATAGCAAGAATTAAAAAAAAGTGTGAAAATTTGAAGAATTTAGAAAGTTTGACTTTTGGAGATAAAATGTTTGACTTGATAGTTGACTTTTTGATTTTGGGAGAATTTGAGAAAATGATCTTCTAGAAACTTGTAGTTTATGTCAAGAGCCTTCTGTAACCATAAAGTTTGATATTTTTCGATATCGGGAGTGAGAGTTATGATCAGTTAAATTTCGCTTGAAGTTTGACTTTTGAGAAAAAATTTGACTTTTTGATTTAGGCAAAATTCGAGAAAATGATCAACATGAAACTTGTAGCCTCTGTCGAGAGCTTTTTGTGGACATAAAGTTTGCTATTTTTCGACGTCGGGATTGAGAGATATGAATTTCTGAAGATATGCTTTGTTTTGAAAATGTTATTAAGTATAGATTTGTGTGTTCTATGCTTCGAGGCCACTCGTCGTATAGATTTAGTTTGAATTAGAGTAAGTAGTCTTCATGAAAGTTTTAGATGATGTTTTTATCTTTCCATTGATATAAAGTTTACAATTTTTCGATATCCGGGCAAGGAGTTATGAGCGATTAAAAATTGGAAGTCGTTTAGGAAAAGCTGTTTTGGACAGAATTTTTGATTGAGGTTTTGACCCCTTTCGAGACCTAATTTGATTTTGAGTTCTTTTAGGAAGTTGTAGAGCTTCCTTTTATCTTTGCATAGACACTAAATTTGTCAAATTCTGAGTTCGGGATCGAGAGATATGATTTTTGAAAAGTTCGGTTTTGAAGTTCCAATACTTTGTTTTTAATCCGATCCCATTTGTAATCTTTTGCTTATAATTCCTTCGTCCGACATCCGATTGATTTGATTCTTGAAGTGTTGGATTCCTAAGATATTTAATTTCATTGTTATGGAATATTATGATTTTTAGGAGATTAAATGGAAAGAGATTGATTGAACCAAAGTAAGAGATTTGGTTATAGGTTATAAGTTGGATAATTTTCTGAACATGGTTCAGTATTTTGCGATTTTCGGAGCTGTACAACTCCGATTGAGTTGATTCTTGAGGGAAAATAAAATTAAGATATAGGGCTACAACTCTTATGAAGGGATCGAAATTTAATTTCATCCCTAAGATTGTCCATTTCTGGACTGAAGTTATGTTAATGTTCAGTCTCGAATTTTGTGATGGTCCGATAGTATTTTGGCTATAACTTATTCGTTTCTGATCCGAATTGAGCCCGGTCAGTGGCTTTGGATTCGTATGATCTAGAGGAACAATTTTCATGAAGAAAGTTTATCCAAATTATTTCGTTTAGATGCTTGAAAACAGAACGCAAGTAGTCAGTTTTTCAAAATCCTGTGCAGGGGCAATGGTGGAAGATTGCTTAAATGGAGGGCAATTGGGTAATTGGCCACTCATTAAATGAAACTCGCCTATGGCTGTCGTTTTACACAACATAAAGACACAAGGATTGGCTGGAGAATCACGAGTCTTCTGGAAACAAAAAGAAAAGAAGAAGGGGAGAGGAAGAAATGAAGAAGAAGAAGGGAAGCATGGTCGGCTATGGTGGAAGGAAGGAGAAGAAAGATGAAGCAAGGTTTTTTATGGGTTTTTTCTAGAGATTTTCGTGATTTTTAAGAGCAAAGAGGAGGAAGAAGATGGAAGTTGTCCATTGAAGCTCAAAAATAACGAAAATGGTGGAAAAATGGTAAGTGAGAGAAAGTTGAGTTTTTAATTTTTTTATGAGTTTATGGTGTTAGATGGCTTGGAATGGTTATGGATTTAGTTTATCTATGATTAATTGAAGAGATTAGGCTATGATTGTGTTTAATTTTAGAAAATTTTGAATTGGGGATTATGCCCAAAATTGAAAATTGGGGTTTTGTGAAATTGTTGCTTTAGATGGCTTGAATTAGTGATGAATTTGAGATATCCTAAGTAAATTTTGATGTTTATGCTTTAGGTGAAGTTTAATTTGAAAAATTGTAAATTGGGGGTTTTGGCTTAATTTGAAATTTGGGGATTTTGTGAATTAATGGTGTAGAATCATCAATACTAGTATGAATTGGTGAAATATGAAATCAATTTTGAGGAAATTGTGATTTATGATATAGAATTTGTGTAAATTGATTTAGGCCAATTTTGAAAATTGGGGATTTTCAAAATTGGAGATTGAAATAGCTTGAATATGTGAGGAATTGATGTTTTCTAAGCTCAATTTGAGTAATTATGATTTTTGTGATATTGAATTTGATTGAATTGGTTTAGGTTCAATTTAGAATTTGGGGGATTTTGGGATTTTTAGAAATTGTTGAAGTAAGATGACTTGAAATATGATGAGTTTGTGAATTATGAAATCAATCTTGAAGAAATTGTAATATATGGTATTGAATTTGGATAAGTTGGTTTAGGCCAAATTGGTGAATTAGGGTTTTTTGTAAATTGGTGAGTTAGATAGCTTGGAATTATGGTAAATTGGTGAATTCCTAAGTTAATTTTGAAGATTATGTTATTTATGATGTGAATTTGGATGATTATGGTTTAGGTTTTGTTAAATTGGAAGAGGGAGAGAAGCAAAAGTCAAATTGAAGCATTGGACAAGATGCTAGCATGGAAATAAGGTGGGTAATATATTTATTTATTGAATTATAAGTTAATTATGTGATTTTGAAAATTCAAGAAAGGAAAAATGTTTATAAGTAGTGTTTTCGAATTTTGATTTGGGAATGGTTTACAAATCGTTAAATTCGTTGTGATTGAATGTTTGAAAATATTATTATCTTTGTTTGAGAATTTGATAAAATCATGTAATGGTTATTTCGTTGTTTTCAAATTATTTGATGTATATTGTTCAAATCGTTATGATGAAATTATTGTCTTGGAATGATATAAGAAATGCTTTAAGAAATTTAGTCTATGTTTTAAATATATTGTTTGGGAAAGATTTGAGGAAAATGTTTAAAAATTGAAGAATTTGAGGAAAATATGGTTTTAAAAAAAAGGGTAAGTAAGAAATTATTATCTATTATGTTTGACTTATTTCAAGAAATCATGTTTTGAAAAATCAAGAAGAGAAATGATTTTTTAAAAAGTTATTACTGAAATTGTTACTTTCTTAGTTTTGAATGAAAAATTAATGAATTCATTGACCTTGAGGTTTAAAAATCCTTTGGATTGATATGCTTGAAAAATGATGGAATTTAGAAATTATGGAAATTATAAATGGGTTTGTTTGATTTACAAGCTAAATTTGTGTTCGAAAAATAAAGAAAGTGAAAGAAAGAAAGTATCGGATTTTGGTATTGATTTGATTGGTTTGAAAATAAGGATTTCGAATACATTTCAAGTGTTATAAAAAATTTAAATTTTGAATGTTTTCGAATTTGTTATAAAATATTGCTTATGAAAATGATTTGAAATAGGTATAAAATGTTGTTTTTGGAAAAGTGTTTGGAAAATCATGATTTCTGACTGTTTTGGAAAGTAGGGACAACTATGATTTCCGAATGCTTTTGGGAATTAAGTATAAAATATCGTTTATGTAACTGTTTGATTTTCGTTTGATGAAATTCCTTGCTTTTGGAATAACTTTAGGAATTCGAAAGTTTTCAAAGGTTTTAAATATTGATAGATTTCAAGTATGTCTGGAATTATGAAAATTATTACAAAAGTTAGGTTTATTGTTTCTAAGGATTTTAGAAATTGATTTAAGAAATTACTATTCACTATGTTCGAATTATTTAAAGAAATTGTTATTTATGTTTTTTGGAAAATCAAGGAGAGAAATGCTTTTGGAAATCGATTTAAGAAATTAAAATGATTAGTGATTTTTCTTGTTTTGAAAAAATGTGAAAATTGTGGTTTAAATTTTGGATGAGAAATGTGTATTATGATTTTAAATGTGTGAGAATTATGTTTTAAAGGAATTGATAAAGTTGTTATCTATTTTGTGTTGCATACTTTTTGATGAATGATTGTGAATTTGTAAGAAATTGATTGGTGAATTTGTATTTTGCAATATGACATATGAAATTATGTGCTTAGTGAATGTAAGCGTGTCTAGTAAGACATGACATGAAAATGTGAAATTTTGAAAAGTGCCTTGCAGCAATGCTTGTTTTAAGCATGAATATGTGAATTGTATGGGTTTGGTCAGTCCCTCCGTAGAGTCGATTGCTTTGTCTCCTCCGATAGCCTTTTTCCTACGCCATGAAGTGGCTTAGGAGTTCGATTTGGACTCTCCTCATTCACTGTTTGCTGCATGATCGCTATCTTGGGAATGTGCGAGACGTCTATTAGGACCGAAACCAAACCATTTAATGTGTTATTGTGATTTGTGTTGGATGCATGCAGTATAACCCATGAAACACACGCCATGATATAACTCGCAAACACCTACGAGTGGGGTGTGGGGTCCAACATCAAACCATTTTGTTATGTTATATGGTTTTGATTTTGTTTATGTGTTATGTGATGCATTCATGTTTAAAGTCATGCATGATTGGTAAAAGTTTGAGAATTTGAGAAATGAGAAAGTGAATTTTCAATTATGAATTTGAAGCTGTTTATGAATGTTTTGGAAAGTTTGAAAATGAGTTTTGGATAAATTTCGAATGGGAAATGTTTGAAAATTTGAAAAGATAATTTTCGCTTATGTTTCAATTTATAAATATATTATCCACGAGCTTGAAGCTCACCCCCCTTCATCCCAATCTCGGGTATTGACGGGAGATCGGATGAAAGAGCGTCAAGTTTGATTTTGTCGTATTTATATTTCTGTGTAAATTGAGAATTGATATTGTTTTGGCCTGAATTGCCTTTTGTGTATATAAAGCAGTTATTACGGAATGTATATGAATTCGAAACTTGGATATTGATTTTATGATCATAATTGAGTATGATTATGCTTTATGTTTGTAATTGGATATTGAATGAGGATTTTGTATATGGATTTGAGATATTGAATGTGGTTGGGATTGATTGAGATTTTATGATCGATTGAGGATTTTTGAAGTGTTAGGTTTAGATGTGCGTTTCTGCTGGTGTTTCGGATTCCGGACGGGAGGGTCCGATGATGATTTGTGTTATTGGGTTGTGATATTAGAAGTGTTTTTACCTTTGCAGGAATTTTTGGGATATGATAAATCGCAAGTTATCTTGCGAATTTTCGTTAGAAAATAAATTGGAAAAGAAGAAAAATAAAATTTAGATCTATGAAATATGGATTTATGAGATTGGTATTAATATTAAGAAGTTTGTTCTGATTTGAGTGAGATTTGGGATTTGTATGAGTATCCAAGCATATGATGATTTTGTATGTAATGGAATAAAGTGATTAAGGATGAAAAAGACAAGGAATAAAGAAAAAAAAATTTATACCGGATTTCGGAAGGGTACGTCTTAGGGTTTCCAACGCGATTAGTTTCCTATACTTCATGTTTGCAACGGATGTCGATGTTTGTTCAGGTTGATTAATTCGTTCGCTTTGTATTTGATTCGATTCGCATTCGATTCCGAATTATGTTCATTTCCTTCGTTCTGCTTTTCCAGTTGGGATCCGGTTCCCGGATCGAGTCCCAACATAGATAGTATCAGAGCCCAGTATTATGATCATACTTGGGAGGAAGTGTTTGTTCAGAGTTTTAATGAATAGGATTGCATTAGTGAGAGATTGATAAAGATGGAAGTGGTATTTCATGCATGATGTGAAGAACCTAGTGGATTGTTTGATTAAGGTGATGAGTGATGATTGATTAGAAGAAAGTGTTAAGGGCAATTGAGAGGAGAATTTCATGATGAAATGGGAAGAATTGATTTTAGTTATACATGTGTGAGTCGAATTAAGAAATACTTGAAGGATATGATTAACTGATATGAAGGATTTTAGAAATGTGTTAATGAAATTGAGATTAGAATTTTAATGAATTTAGATGAATTATTTTCGAATATGCATATGTAAGATGCAATTAAGGGATACTTGAAAGATGAGACAACTTGAGTTTATATCTATATATGTCAGGCATATTGAATTGTGGATATAGTGAAGTGATATAATAGTGAATGTGGTGTACTTGATATAAGAAGTAAGTTAAGAATGTGTATGATGAGGAAATTAGATAGGAAAAGTGACTATGATCTTTTAGAAAGAAATCAGCTAAGAGAATGTGTTACTTGATGATTTACTACGTATGAATTTCGAGGACGAAATTCTTTTAAGAGGGGGAGAAATGTTGGACCCCGAACTTTTGATGAAAATTAGAAATATTAAAATGAATTTAAGTGAGAAAGAAATTGGTGAGAAAATTATAAATTTAAGGAAATTTGATGAAAAAAAATTATGAGAAAAGAATTGTTTAATTTTGAGGACTTTGATATTTGAGTGAACTTATATGGATTATGATAAGAAAGTGGATGAGTTTATTCAAATGAAGTTAAATAGCAAGAATTAAAAAGAAAAAGTGTGAAAATTTGAAGAATTTAGAAAGTTTGACTTTTGGAGATAAAATGTTTGACTTGATAGTTGACTTTTTGATTTTGGGAGAATTTGAGAAAATGATCTTCTAGAAACTTGTAGTTTATGTCAAGAGCTTTCTGTAGCCATAAAGTTTGATATTTTTCGATATCGAGAGTGAGAGTTATAATCAGTCAAAGTTTGCTTGAAGTTTGACTTTTGAGAAAAAAGTTGACTTTTTGATTTAGGTAAAATTTGAGAAAATGATCAACATGAAACTTGTAGTCTCTGTCGAGAGCTTTTTGTGGACATAAAGTTTGCTATTTTTCGACGTCGGGATTGAGAGATATGAATTTATGAAGATATGCTTTGTTTTGAAAATGCTATTAAGTATAGATTTGTGTGTTCTATGCTTCGAGGCCACTCGTCGTATGGATTTAGTTTGAATTAGAGTAAGTGGTCTTCATAAAAGTTTTAGATGATGTTTTTATCTTTCCATTGATATAAAGTTTGCAATTTTTCGATATTGGGGCAAGGAGTTATGAGCGATTAAAAATTGGAAGTCGTTTAGGAAAAGCTGTTTTGGACATAATTTTTGATTGAGGTTTTGACCCCTTTTGAGACCTAATTTGATTTTGAGTTCTTCTAGGAAGTTGTAGAGCTTCCTTTTATCTTTACATAGACACTAAATTTGTCAAATTCCGAGTTCAGAATCGAGAGATATGATTTTTGAAAAGTTCGGTTTTGAAGTTTCGATACTTTGTTTTTAATCCGATCCCATTTGTAATCTTTTGCTTATAATTCCTTCATCCGACATCCGATTGATTTGATTCTTGAAGCATTGGATTCCTAAGATATTTAATTTCATTGTTATGGAATATTATGATTTTTAGGAGATTAAATGGAAAGAGATTGATTGAACCAAAGTAAGAGATTTGGTTATAGGTTATAAGTTGGATAATTTTCTGAACATGGTTCAGTATTTTACGATTTTCGGAAGCTGTACAACTCCGATTGAGTTGATTCTTGAGGGAAAATAAAATTAAGATATAGGGCTACAACTCTTATGAAGGGATTGAAATTTAATTTCATCCCTAAGATTGTCCATTTCTGGACTGAAGTTATGTTAATGTTCAGTCTCGAATTTTGTGACGGTCCGATAGTATTTTGGCTATAACTTATTCGTTTCTGATCCGAATTGAGCCCGGTCAGTGGCGTTGGATTCGTATGATCTAGAGGAACAATTTTTATGAAGAAAGTTTATCTAAATTATTTCGTTTAGATGCTTGAAAACAGAACGCAAGTAGTCAGTTTTTCAAAATCCTGTGCAGGGGCAATGGTGGAAGATTGCTTAAATGGAGGGGCAATTGGGTAATTGGCCACTCATTAAATGAAACTCACCTATGGCTGTCGTTTTACACAACATAAAGACACAAGGATTGGCTGGAGAATCACGAGTCTTCTGGAAACAAAAAGAAAAGAAGAAGGGGAGAGGAAGAAATGAAGAAGAAGAAGGGAAGCATGGTCGGCTATGGTGGAAGGAAGGAGAAGAAAGATGAAGCAAGGTTTTTTATGGGTTTTTCCTAGAGATTTTCGTGATTTTTAAGAGCAAAGAGGAGGAAGAAGATGGAAGTTGTCCATTGAAGCTCAAAAGTAACGAAAATGGTGGAAAAATGGTAAGTGAGAGAAAGTTGAGTTTTGAATTTTTTTATGAGTTTATGGTGTTAGATGGCTTGGAATGGTTATAGATTTAGTTTATCTATGATTAATTGAAGAGATTAGGCTATGATTGTGTTTAATTTTAGAAAATTTTGAATTGGGGATTATGCCCAAAATTGAAAATTGGGGTTTTGTGAAAATGTGCTTTAGATGGCTTGAATTAGTGATGAATTTGAGATATCCTAAGTAAATTTTGATGTTTATGCTTTAGGTGAAGTTTAATTTGAAAAATTGTAAATTGGAGGTTTAGGCTTAATTTGAAATTTGGGGATTTTGTGAATTAATGGTGTGGAATCATCAATACTAGTATGAATTGGTGAAATATGAAATCAATTTTGAGGAAATTGTGATTTATGATATGGAATTTGTGTAAATTGGTTTAGGCCAATTTTGAAAATTGGGGATTTTCAAAATTGGAAATTGAAATAGCTTGAATATGTGAAGAATTGATGTTTTCTAAGCTCAATTTGAGTAATTATGATTTTTGTGATATTGAATTTGATTGAATTGGTTTAGGTTCAATTTAGAATTTGGGGATTTTGGGATTTTGGGAAATTGTTAAAGTAAGATGACTTGAAATATGATGAGTTTGTGAATTATGAAATCAATCTTGAAGAAATTGTAATATATGGTATTGAATTTGGATAAGTTGGTTTAGGCCAAATTGGTGAATTAGGGTTTTTGTAAATTGGTGAGTTAGATAGCTTGGAATTATGGTAAATTGGTGAATTCCTAAGTTAATTTTGAAGATTATGTTATTTATGATGTGAATTTGGATGATTATGGTTTAGGTTTTGTTAAATTGGAAGAGGGAGAGAAGCAAAAGTCAAATTGAAGCATTGGACAAGATGCTAGCATGGAAATAAGGTGGGTAATATATTTATTTATTGAATTATAAGTTAATTATGTGATTTTGAAAATTCAAGAAAGGAAAATGTTTATAAGTAGTGTTTTGAATTTTGATTTGGGAATGGTTTACGAATCGTTAAATTCGTTGTGATTGAATGTTTGAAAATATTATTATCTTTGTTTCGGAGAATTTGATAAAATCATGTAATGGTTATTTACGTTGTTTTCAAATTATTTGATGTATATTGTTCAAATCGTTATGATGAAATTATTGTCTTGGAATGATATAAGAAATGCTTTAAGAAATTTAGTCTATGTTTTAAATATATTGTTTGGGAAAGATTTGAGGAAAAAGTTTGAAAATTGAAGAATTTGAGGAAAATATGGTTTTAAAAAAACAAGGGGGTAAGTAAGAAATTATTATCTATTATGTTTGACTTATTTCAAGAAATCATGTTTTGAAAAATCAAGAAGAGAAATGATTTTTTAAAAAAGTTATTCTGAAATTTTACTTTCTTAGTTTTGAATGAAAATTAATGAATTCATTGACCTTGAGGTTTAAAAATCCTTTGGATTGATATGCTTGAAAAATGATGGAATTTAGAAATTATGGAAATTATAAATGGGTTTGTTTGATTTACAAGCTAAATTTGTGTTTTGAAAAATAAAGAAAGTGAAAGAAAGAAAGTATCGGATTTTGGTATTGATTTGATTGGTTTGAAAATAAGGATTTCGAATACATTTGAAGTGTTATAAAAAATTCAGATTTTGAATGTTTTGAATTTGTTATAAAATTATTGCTTATGAAAATGATTTGAAATAGGTATAAAATGTTGTTTTGAAAAGTGTTTGGAAAATCATGATTTCATTTGTTTTGGAAAGTAGGAAAACTATGATTTCGAATGCTTTTGGGAATTAAGTATAAATATCGTTTATGTAACTGTTTGATTTTCGTTTGATGAAATTCCTTGCTTTTGGAATAACTTTAGGAATTGAAAGTTTTCAAAGGTTTTAAATATTGATAGATTTTAGTATGCGGAATTACGAAAATTATTACAAAAGTTAGGTTTATTGTTTCTAAAGATTTTGGAAATTGATTTAAGAAATTACTATTCATTATGTTGAATTATTTAAAGAAATTGTTATTTATGTTTTTTGGAAAATCAAGGAGAGAAATGCTTTTGGAAATCGATTTAAGAAATTAAAATGATTAGTGATTTTTTCTTGTTTTGAATAAAAGGTGAAAATTGTGGTTTAAATTATTATGATTTTAAATGTGTGAGAATTATGTTTTAAAGGAATTGATAAAGTTGTTATCTATTTTGTGTTGCATACTTGTTTGATGAATGATTGTGAATTTGTAAGAAATTGATTGGTGAATTTGTATTTTTGCAATATGACATATGAAATTATGTGCTTAGTGAATGTAACTATGTCTAGTAAGACATGACATGAAAATGTGAAATTTTGAAAAATGCCTTCGGGCAATCTGCTTGTTTTAAGCATGAATATGTGAATTGTATGGGTTTGGTCAGGTTCCCTCCGTAGAGTCGATTACTGTCTCCCTCAGATAGCCTTCTCCCACGCTCAAGAAGTGGCTTAGGAGTTCCGATTTGGACTCCCCTCATTCACTGTTGCATGACATTATATGGAATGTGCGATACATCTATTAGATGAAACCAAACCATTTAATGTGTTATTGTGATTTGTGTTGGATGCATGGTATAACCCATGAAACACACGCCATGATATAACTCGCAAACACCTACGGTGGGGTGTGGGGTCCAACATCAAACCATTCATTATGTTATGTGGTTTTGATTTTGTTTATGTGCTATGTGATGCATTCATGTTTAAAGTCATGCATGATTGGTAAAAGTTTGAGAATTTGAGAAATGAGAAAGTGAATTTTCAATTATGAATTTCGGAAACTGTTTATAAATGTTTTGAAAAGTTTGAAAATGGGTTTTTGGATAAATTTTCGAATGGGAAATGTTTGAAAATTTTGAAAAGATAATTTTCGCTTATGTTTCAATTTATAAATATATTATCCACGAGCTTCCGAGCTCACCCCCCCCTTCATCCCAATCTCCAGGTATTCGAGCAGGAGATTGGATGAAAGAGCGTCAAGTTTGATTTTGTCGCATTTGTATTTCTGTGTAAATTGAGAATTGATATTGTTTTGGCTTGAATTGCCTTTTGTGTATATAAAGCAGTTATTACGGAATGTATATGAATTCAAAACTTGGATATTGATTTTATAATCATAATTGAGTATGATTATGCTTTATGTTTGTAATTGGATATTGAATGAGGATTTTTGTATATGGATTTGAGATATTGAATGTGGTTGGGATTGATTGAGATTTTATGATCGATTGAGGATTTTTGAAGTGTTAGGTTTAGATGTGCGTTTCTGCTGGTGTTTCGGATTCTGGACGGGAGGGTCCGATGATGATTTGTGTTATTGGGTTGTGATATTAGAAGTGTTTTTACCTTTGCAGGAATTTTTGGGATAGGATAAATGTAGCCGTTATGCTGCCGAATTTTCGTTAGAAAATAAATTGAAAAAGAAGAAAAATAAAAATTAGATGTATGAAAGATGGATTTATGAGATTGGTATTAATATTAAGAAGTTTGTTCTGATTTGAGTGAGATTTGGGATTTGTATGAGTATCCAAGCATATGATGATTTTGTATGTAATGGAATAAAGTGATTAAGAATGAAAAAGACAAGGAATAAAGAAAGAAAAGAAAAAAAATTTCATACCGGATTTCGGAAGGGTACGTCTTAGGGTTTCCAACGCGATTAGTTTCCTACACTTCATGTTTGCAACGGATGTCGATGTTTGTTCAGGTTGATTAATTCGTTCTCTTTGTATTTGATTTGATTCGCATTCGATTCCGAATTCTGTTCGTTTCCTTCGTTCTGCTTTTCCGGTTGGGATCCGGTTCCCGGATCGGGTCCCAACTTTGAGGGTTGACTTTTGATTTAGGCAAAATTTGAGAAAATGATCTACATGAAACTTGTAGATTATGTTGAGAGTTTTCTGTAGACATAAAGTTTGCAATTTTTCGATATCGGGAGTGAAAGTTATGATCAGTCAAAGTTTAGGTGTATGATAGGTTGACTTATATTATGGCTGAAGCTTTGACTGAAAAATTTACCTAGTTAGAGGATAATTCATGATTTGAAAGTTTGTTTATGGTTTGAGAAAATTATGCGAAATTGTGAAATGTGAAAATTTTGGAATCTGTGAGAAATTTTGAGAAATAAGCAAATGAATGTTTCAACTATGAAATGTTTTGAAATTGGTTATGATTAATTGGAAAATTGGGACATTTTTAAGAAATGATTTTTGTTATGGTTCAATTTATAAACTTATTATCCACTGAGCTGTGTAGCTCACCCCCCCCCCCTTTGATCCCCATCTCCAGGTTTCGAGCAGGAGATCGGATGAAAGAAATTCAAGTTGTTTGTTCGTTTGGTTCTGTTTGTAAATTGTGTACATGAGATTTTTGGACAAGTTTTGTAAATGGCTTGCAATGCCATTAAAGTGTATTGTGTATCCATTTTGGGAATGTATTATGAATTCTGGACATATGTATTGGATTAAGTTATGGTTTGGATTGTGTTTGGATGAATTTGATTGATTGTGAATTATTAAAGTGTTTTAGAAATAGGTTTGTGTTTGTGTATGCTGAGACCCCGGACGGAGGGTCCGGTTGATTTTGATGATTGTATGATTGATTGGGCATTTAGAAGTGTATTTTTGAACCATTTTCAGGTTTTGGGTTAGGTCAAAGGCAACCGTTATGCTGCCGAAATTTCTTTAGATAATAAGTTGAAAATGAATAAAAATAAGATTAAGATGTGTGATAATGGATTATGGGACTTATGATGGATAAAAAGTTTGTTATGAATTGAGAAATGGATTAGGGACACTTCCCAAGAAAAAGGAAATTGTATGCTTGATTTGCATTAGTTTGAATAAAGATGAGAAAGAAAAAAAATTTATACCGGATTTGGATAGTCGAGGTTTCCAACGCGATCGTTTTTCTTCAATAATTGTTCTCGGATGTCGGATATGTTCTGCTTTGATTTGTCTCCGCCATATGGTTTGATTTATCCGATTTGTATTTTGCTTCCGTATTTTGGTATCCATATCTGTTTCGCCTTTGATTGTAATCGTTCTGATTTGCTTCCTTTGATTCCGTATTCGATTTGCTTCCGCTTTGTTTCCGCTTTCGCTTTGTTTGTCGTTATCGAATTCAATTTATCCAATTTGAATTCGCCTCGGTCTTCGTATCCGTTCCTATTTTCCCGTTGGGATCCATTTCCCGGATCGGGTCCCAATATTTATGGTATCAGAGCCCAGTATTATGATCATACTTGGGCAATATGATTATCGAGATTGAATTTAGTGACTGTTTGATTGAGGTTAAGAAATTTGATTGATTTTAGGTGTGTGTTCACGAAATTAAGATTTGAGAATTCATGATGTATTGGATGAAATGAGGAATGTTTGAAAGATGAGATTAAGGATTGGTTGATTTAGAATTATTATTGGTCCTTATTGGGCTCCTTAAATAATGGGACCATATGACGTGTGAAAATGTGTTCAGAAATGTTTGATTTGAGGAGATAGTGAGTTTTGATGGAATATTAGCATTTGACACATTGAGAAATATGTGTGATCAAGAAAGAGTGAAAAATAATGCGTTACTTGGTGATTTCTTATGTATGAATTTCGAGGACGAAATTCTTATAAAAAGGGGAGAAATGTTGGACCCTGATCTTTGAGTGAAAATTTAAATTATAAAAATGAAATTTAAGGAGTGCTTTGTGTATGTATTGTATAATAGATGACTTAAAATTAAAGGATATTGATAAGAAATGAAATGATTTGATTTTGATATCTTTGGGGTTTTTGAGTGGATTGGTATGGTTTATGAAATTAAGTGGATGAGTTGATTGAAATTAAGTTGAAAATCATGAAATAAAGAGAAAGTGTGAGAAAATGAAAAATTGTGAAAAGTTTGACTTTTTGGCCTTTGAAGGTTGACTTTTGATTTAGGCAAAATTTGAGAAAATGATCTACATGAAACTTGTAGATTATGTTGAGAGTTTTCTGTAGGCATAAAGTTTGCAATTTTTCGATATCGGGAGTGAAAGTTATGATCAGTCAAAGTTTTGGTGTGTTATAGGTTGACTTATATTATGGCTGAAGCTTTGACTGGAAAATTTACCTAGTTAGAGGATAATTTAGCTTTGAAGTTCTTCATGAAAATTGAAGGATTTGATTTGATCTTTATTTTGACATAAAGTATGCAATTTTTTGATCAAGGAATAATAAGTAATGATTTTTACAAGTTTATATTATGGTTTTAGCATGATTATTAGAGGACAGAACGTTTGACTGAAACATTAACTCCCTTAGGAGTCAAATTGATTTTTATGTTATCCATGAAAATTGTAGAGGACTTTCCAAGCTTTGTATCGATATAAAATATGACATGATTGGATTTTGGAGTTGAAAGATATGAATTTTCAAAGTTGGCATTTGTTTAGGGATATATTAAATTGGGGCAGTACATTAGACTGAATTTTTGACCCCTTTAGAGACAAAATTGATTTTTGAGTTCTACATAGAAGTTGTAGAGCTTCCTTCAAGCTTTCCATAGAGACCAAATTTGTCAAATTTAGAATTCGGAATCAAGAGCTACGATTTTTGAAAAATAAATTCAGATATATATATGTATATATAATCATATATATATATATATATATATATATATATATATATATATATATATATTGAAAAAAAGATCATAAGCTCTCTCGCTAGGGCGATACGTCGCCCTAGTGGGGAGAGTTAAGTTTTTTTTTTCTAATTATTTAATTATTATTTTTGAATTATTTAATTATTATTTTCAGATTTTAAGAAATATGACCCCTCTTCAATCTTTCACTCATATCTTTTCTGTCCGACATCCGATTGAGTTGATTTTCAAAGCGTTGGATTCCTAAGACAATGAATTTCATTTTTACGAGAAATTTGTGAATTTTTTAGATTAAATTAAGAGTGATTAAATTAATCAAAGTGAGTCGGGAAATTTTTCGAACATAGTTCAGTATTTTGAGAAATTCGGGACCTGTAGAGATCCGATTTAAGTGATTCTTGAGGCGAAATAAAAATAAGACATGGGGCTACAAATCATATGAAGAAATGAAATGTCAATTTTGCCCCTAAGACCTTCAAATTATGAATGGAAGTTCAAATTCGTGTGCAGTTTTTGAGTTAGGAACATATGAAAGTATTTTGGGCATAACTTTTGCTCTGGTAATCGAAATAAGGTGATTCTTGTTTTGAATTAAACTAGAGAAATAGAGCTACAATTGTTATGAAGACATCGAATTTCAATTTTGGGATTAAGAATGTTAATTTTTGGATGGAAATAACGTACTGGAAAATGTGTTAGAACATGAACATACCCGAAATATTTTGAGCATAACTTTTGATGTAGTGCTCCGAATTGGATGATTTTTGTGGCATTATGAAATTAAGACATAGAGGAACATTTCTCTAGAAGGAAGTTTTGACAAATTCCTTCAAATTAATAGTGCGAATCAGACCCGCAAGTAAGTATGACTTTAAGCTTTGAATGGAGGGGTAATATGGTCATTTGAACTTCATTAATGACTTGGCACTTTAAAAACTAGATGATTGTCGTTTAAGAGAGGAGGAGAGCACAAAAATGAGGAGAGGAAAAGAAGAAAATAAGAAGAGAAAGGAGAAAAAGGTTCGTCCATGGAGAAAGAAGAGAGAGAAGTGAGGTTCCAAGCTTCCAAGATGATTTTCATGCTTCTTTCAAGAAGGAAAAGGATGGAGAATGAAGAAAACTTCTTCATGAACCAAGAAATCCGAAAATTAGAGGAGAAATGAGGTAAGAGGAAATTTCGAGCTTTGAGATTTTCTTAAACTTTTGGTTGATTTAGCATGATTATGATGTGGGTTTGTGGTATTTGAAGTCAATTTGAGAGATTGCTAAGTATGTTGGATTTAATTTTGGATTTATGTGAGTAGAGATTTTGCCCAATTTTAGAATTTGGAATTTTTGGAAATTAGCTCAAAATCATGGAAAGTATGATGAATTGGTGATATATGAAATCAATTTTTGAAGAAATTGTGATTTATGATATGGAATTTGTGTAAATTGGTTTAGGCCAATTTTGAAATTTGGGGTTTTTAGAAATTGATGATTTAGATAGTTTGAAAGTATGTGGAATTAGTGTTTATTAAGTTCAATTTGAGAAATTATAATTTTTATGATGTTCAATTTGGATGAATTGGTTTAGGTCAAATTTTAGAATTTGAGGATTTTGAAAATTCATAATTTTGAAAGCTTAGAAATATGATGATTATGAGTTTCCTATAGTTAATTTTGAGAATTATGCAAATTATGATATCTATTTTGGATAATTATGGCTTAGGGAATTTTAAAGTTGAGGAAAGAAGAAGGAATTTGGAGATTCGATGCTTTGGATAAAGTATTAGCATGGATATGAGATGGGTAGTACGTTTATTTATTGAATTTTAAGCATAAGCATGTGATTTGAAAAATCAAGAAGAAAAACTTTGAAAAATTATTGTTTATGTAAATGTTTGAAAGATTATGATTTCAAAGGATTAAATTCCTTATTTTATAAATGATTTTAAGAAATTACAAGATTGAAGAAATTTATGGTTTTGAATTATTAGATAAATTTGAAAAGTGGGCATTATGAATATGAATATGTTTGAGTTATGTTTAAAAGAAATACATTGCATTCATATTTATGATTTAGATTGATACGTGATCAAATTGATGAATTTGGATTGAATGTGGATTGCTATATGATTTCATGCTTGGATATGTGGTTGAGATATGAAAATATGAAAATCAAGATTTTTGAAAAGTGCCTTCGGGCAATTTGAATTTTCTTTTGGCGTATGTGTTATGTGGGTTTGGTTAGGTCCCTTGTGAGTCAGTACACTGTCTCTATTTGTTTATAGCCTTCTCCCGGCTGCCCGTTAGTGGCATTGGAGCTCCGATTTCGGACTCCCCTCACGGCTACACTGGACCGCTATGAGAAAGTGTAAGACGCTCTATTCACAAACTGCAGGACCGCTATCTTGAGAATGTGCAAGATCTCGCTTCGGACCGTACCAAACCATTTTGATATGTTATGTGCTTTTGATTTGTTACTTTGCGCTACATTTTTATGTGATGCATTCATGATTTGAAAGTTTGTTTATGGTTTGAGAAAATTATGCGAAATTGTGAAATGTGAAAATTTTGGAATCTGTGAGAAATTTTGAGAAATAAGCAAATGAATGTGTCAACTATGAAATGTTTTGAAATTGGTTATGATTAATTGGAAAATTGGGACATTTTTTAAGAAATGATTTTTGCTTACGGTTCAATTTATAAACTTATTATCCACTGAGCTGTGTAGCTCACCCCCCCTTTCATCCCCATCTCCAGGTTTCGAGCAGGAGATCGGATGAAAGAAATTCAAGTTGTTTGTTCGTTTGGTTCTGTTTATAAATTGTGTACTTGAGATTTTTGGACAAGTTTTGTAAATGGCTTGCAATGCCATTAAAGTGTATTGTGTATCCATTTTGGGAATGTATTATGAATTCTGGACATATGTATTGGATTAAGTTATGGTTTGGATTGTGTTTGGATGAATTTGATTGATTGTGAATTATTAAAGTGTTTTAGAAATAGGTTTGTGTTTGTGTATGCTGAGACCCCGGATGGAGGGTCCGATTGATTTTAATGATTGTATGATTGATTGGGCATTTAGAAGTGTATTTTTGAACCATTTTCAGGTTTTGGGTTAGGTCAAAGGCAGCCGTTATGCTGCCGAAATTTCGTTAGATAATAAATTGAAAATGAATAAAAATAAGATTAAGATGTGTGATAATGGATTATGGGACTTATGATGGATAAAAAGTTTGTTATGAATTGAGAAATGGATTAGGGACACTTCCCAAGAAAAAGGAAATTGTATGCTTGATTTGCATTAGTTTGAATAAAGATGAGAAAGAAAAAAATATATATACCGGATTTGGATAGTCGAGGTTTCCAACGCGATCGTTTTTCTTCGATAATTGTTCTCGAATGTCGGATATGTTCTGCTTTGATTTGTCTCCGCCATATGGTTTGATTTATCCGATTTGTATTTTGCTTCCGTATTTTGGTATCCGTATCTATTTCGCCTTTGATTGTAATCGTTCTGATTTGCTTCCTTTGATTCCGTATTCGATTTGCTTCCGCTTTGTTTCCGCTTTCGCTTTTTTTGTCGTTATCGAATTCAATTTATCCAATTTGAATTCGCCTCGGTGTTCGTATCCGTTCCTATTTTCTGGTTGGGATCTGGTTCCCAGATCGGGTCCCAACATTTATGGTATCAGAGCCCAGTATTATGATCATACTTGGGCAATATGATTATCGAGATTGAATTTAGTGACTGTTTGATTGAGGTTAAGAAATTTGATTGATTTTAGGTGTGTGTTCACGAAATTAAGATTTGAAAATTCATGATGTATTGGATGAAATGAGGAATGTTTGAAAGATGAGATTAAGGATTGGTTGATTTAGAATTATTATTGGTCCTTATTGGGCTCCTTAAATAATGGGACCATATGACGTGTGAAAATGTGTTCAGAAATGTTTGATTTGAGGAGATAGTGAGTTTTGATGGAATATTAGCATTTGACACATTGAGAAATATGTGTGATCAAGAAAGAGTGAAAAATAATGCGTTACTTGGTGATTTCTTATGTATGAATTTCGTGGACGAAATTATTATAGAAGGGGGAGAAATGTTGGACCCTGATCTTTGAGTGAAAATTTAAATTATAAAAATGAAATTTAAGGAGTGCTTTGTGTATGTATTGTATAATAGATGACTTAAAATTAAAGGATATTGATAAGAAAAGAAATGATTTGATTTTGATATCTTTGGGGTTTTTGAGTGGATTGGTATGGTTTATGAAATTAAGTGGATGAGTTGATTGAAATTAAATTGAAAATCATGAAATAAAGAGAGAAAGTGTGAGAAAATGAAGAATTGTGAAAAGTTTGACTTTTTGGCCTTTGATAGTTGACTTTTGATTTAGGTAAAATTTGAGAAAATGAACTACATGAAACTTATAGATTATGTTGAGAGTTTTCTGTAGGTATAAAGTTTGCAATTTTTCGATATCGGGAGTGAAAGTTATGATCAGTCAAAATTTAGGTGTGTTATAGGTTGATGATAAGTACATATTTGTCTAATATTTATATTTTAATTATCCTTTTTTATTCCTCTTTTTGATCCAATTATAGGAACTTAATTTGATTTAATATTTCCTTATAGGAAATTACAATCTTTGCATAACGTGGAGAATTAAGAAGAAAATAACAATTAAAATCAAGCAACATGTGTGAGGAAACAAAGTTTTAAAGGAGAGGAGCACGATGTGGCAGAGGAGACCAGCGTGGAAAGACAACAACAGAAGCACAAGGAATTAATTGGGTTTTAATTGATTGAGACTCTTAATGGTCTAATCAAGCAATAGTAGAAAAGGGCCAACGTTAAGTGACATAATGGAAGCAGCGTGTGTTGTTTTTGTGGAAAACAAATGGAGGGGCCCACGGTAATTAAAAAAGAAGACAAAAAAAACCTAGGAAAGAAAGAGGAGTGACGCACAAGAGCAAAAAGCCAGTGACGCACGCAAGTGATGCAGCACGCAGGAGGAACTCTTTTAGGCTGAATTGAAGACAATCACGCAGGGGGAATAAGGCTGGCGGCGTTGAGGACTGGATAGTCACGCACGGCAGCAGCCAAGGGAGCAAGTGGAGGACGGCAGTGAAGGCACGCAGCAGTGGAATTCTTTTGGCCTGGAAGAAAGTCACGCACAACAGAAAATAAAAGAGGAAAAAACGCAACAGTGGAGAGAGGACAATCAGCAGCGTGACTTAGAGATTTTCCTAGTTTTTCTTTCTTTTCTTGATTTTTAGATTATGTTAATTAAGAAATTTATTTTATTTAATTTTCGTATGAGTAGCTAAGTTATTTTTAGTCGGGAAATTCCAATTGTTATGCGGTGACTCGTGAGACCTTGCTTGTTCTGATTATTTGGTTTATAATATTCGCATCGTTTACGATTCTATCGTCATTGTTTATTAATTGATTCTGCGATTGAGGCTGATTGTAGAGTTAGTTAATTTACATATCGCCAACCGATTTACTTGGTGAGTCTAGCTGGGTGATCGGTGTTTGTGGCAATTAGCACTAGGACATAGATCTTTATCGATTTCGTGTGGAGAACTTGCGATCTAATTAGATGAAGCGTGAGTCGGTCGTAGTCGATTAGGGTTAGTGTTTCTTTGGAGTTTAATGTTGTTAATTAATTGAATCTGGATAGAGTCTCGAAGGGTTATTAATTAATTAGGAGCAGTTTAAAGGAGTCTCTTTGATTGTTCTAAGATTAAGAAGAAGCGAGGGTAGGAGGAAGTTGGTAACCATAGCTAACCTATTATTAAACCAAAGAAAATATTTGAGTCGATGATCGTGGTCTCGCATAATAATTAGGAATTTCCTGGCTAGTTGTCGTTTATTGAGTTAATCAATTTTATTTGTGTTCTTTGCTAGTCTAATCGTAGTTGTTATTTTATTTAATTTTCATTGCGTTAATCATTTATTTGTGGTCAGCTTAATTAGTAGTTCCAGTAGAAAACTCCAAACCCCCCTTTTAATTAATCATTTATTTGTGCTCAGCTTAATTAGTAGTTCTAGTAGAAAACTCCAAACCCCCCCCCCCCCTTTTTAATTAGTTTCATTCGTTCTTTGGCATTATAATAGAATCAATTTGTTTCATTCTCTGTGGATCGACCCCATTTACCACTGTGCGCAATTTATTTTCGTTTGGTGTTTGGGATTTATTTTTGGTGGATTCGACACCCACCAGTTGACTTATATTATGGCTGAAGCATTGACTGGAAAATTTACCTAGTTAGAGGATAATTTATCTTTGAAGTTCTTCGTGAAAATTGAAGGATTTGATTTGATCTTTATTTTGACATAAAGTATCCAATTTTTTGATCAAGGAATAATAAGTAATGATTTTTACAAGTTTATGTTATAGTTTTAGCATGATTATTAGAGGACAGAACGTTTGACTGAAAAATTAACTCCCTTAGGAGTCAAATTGATTTTTATGTTCTCCATGAAAGTTGTAGAGGACTTTCCAAGCTTTGTATCGATATAAAATATGACATGATTGGATTTTGAAGTTGAAAGATGTGAATTTTCAAAGTTGGCATTTGTTTAGGGATATATTAAATTGGGGCAGTACATTTGACTGAATTTTTGACCCCTTTAGAGACAAAATTGATTTTTGAGTTCTACATAGAAGTTTTAGAGCTTCCTTCAAGCTTTCCATAGAGACCAAATTTGTCAAATTTAGAATTCGGAATCAAGAGCTACGATTTTTGAAAAAAAAATTCAGATATATATATATATATATAATCATATATATATATATATTGAAAAAAAAAGATCATAAGGTCTCTCACTAGGGCGATACGTCGCCCTAGTGAGGAGAGTTAAGTTTTTTTTTATTTAATTATTATTTTTGGATTATTTAATTATTATTTCCAGATTTTAAGAAATATGACCCCTCTTCAATCTTTCACTCATATCTTTTCTGTCCGACATCCGATTGAGTTGATTCTCGAAGCGTTGGATTCCTAAGACAATGAATTTCATTTTTACGAGAAATTTGTGAATTTTTTAGATTAAATTAAGAGTGATTAAATTAATCAAAGTGAGTCGGGAAATTTTTTGAACATAGTTCAGTATTTTGAGAAATTCGGGATCTGTAGAGATCCGATTGAAGTGATTCTTGAGGCGAAATAAAAATAAGACATGGGGCTACAAATCATATGAAGAAATAAAATGTCAATTTTGCCCCTAAGACCTTCAAATTATGAATGGAAGTTCAAATTCGTGTGCAGTTTTTGAGTTAGGAACATCTGAAAGTATTTTGGGCATAACTTTTGCTCTGGTAATCAAAATAAGGTGATTCTTGTTTTGAATTAAACTAGAGAAATAGAGCTACAATTGTTATGAAGACATCGAATGTCAATTTTTGGATTAAGAATGTTAATTTTTGGATGGAAATAACGTGCTGGAAAATGTGTTAGAACATGAACATACCCGAAATGTTTTGAGCATAACTTTTGATGTAGTGCTCCGAATTGGATGATTTTTGTGGCATTATGAAATTAAGACATAGAGGAACATTTCTCTAAAAGGAAGTTTTGACAAATTCCTTCAAATTAATAGTGCGAATCAGACCCGCAAGTAAGCATGACTTTAAGCTTTGAATGGAGGGGCAATATGGTCATTTGACCTTCATTAATGACTTGGCACTTTAAAAACTAGATGATTGTCGTTTAAGAGAGGAGGAGAGCACCAAAATGAGGAGTGGAAAAGAAGAAAATAAGAAGAGAAAGGAGAAGCAGGTTCGTCCATGGAGAAAGAAAAGAGAGAAGTGAGGGTTTTTGATTTTCCAAGCTTCCAAGATGATTTTCATGCTTCTTTCAAGAAGGAAAAGGATGGATAATGAAGAGAGCTTCTTCATGAACCAAGAAATCCGAAAATTGGAGGAGAAATGAGGTAAGAGATTGCTAAGTATGTTGGATTTAATTTTGGATTTATGTGAGTAGAGATTTTGCCCAATTTTAGAATTTGGAATTTTTGAAAATTATTGGCTCAGAATCATGGAAAGTATGATGAATTGGTGATTTATGAAATCAATTTTGAAGAAATTGTGATTTATGATATGGAATTTGTGTAAATTGGTTTAGGCCAATTTTGAAATTTGAGGTTTTTAGAAATTGATGATTTAGATAGTTTGAAAGTATGTGGAATTAGTGTTTATTAAGTTCAATTTGAGAAATTATGATTTTTATGATGTTCAATTTGGATGAATTGGTTTAGGTCAAATTTTAGAATTTGAGGATTTTGGAAATTCATAATTTTGAAAGCTTGGAAATATGATGATTATGAGTTTCCTATAGTTAATTTTGAGAATTATGCAAATTATGATATCTATTTTGGATAATTATGGCTTAGGAAATTTTAAAGTTGAGGAAAGAAGAAGGAATTTGGAGATTCGATGCTTTGGACAAAGTATTAGCTTGGATATGAGGTGGGTAGTACGTTTATTTATTGAATTTTAAGCATAAGCATGTGATTTGAAAAATCAAGAAGAAAAACTTTGAAAAATTATTGTTTTTGTAAATGTTTGAAAGATTATGATTTCAAAGGATTAAATTCCTTATTTTATAAATGATTTTAAGAAATTACAAGATTGAAGAAATTTATGGTTTTTGAATTATTAGATAAATTTGAAAAGTGGGCATTATGAATATGAATATGTTTGAGTTATGTTTAAAAGAAATACATTGCATTCATATTTATGATTTAGATTGATACGTGATCAAATTGATGAATTTGGATTGAATGTGGATTGCTATATGATTTCATGCTTGGATATGTGGTTGAGATATGAAAATATGAAAATCAAGATTTTTGAAAAGTGCCTTCGGGCAATTTGAATTTCCTTTTCGCGTATGTGTTATGTGGGTTTGGTTAGGTCCCTTGTGAGTCAGTGCACTGTCTCTATTTGTTTATAGCCTTCTCCCGGCTGCCCGTTAGTGGCATTGGAGCTTCGATTTCGGACTCCCCTCATGGCTACACTGGACCGCTATGCAGGAAAGTGTAGTACGTTCTGTTCACGGTTGCACAGGACCGCTATGCGGGAATGTGCAGTACGTTCTTTTTCGGACCGTACCAAACCATTTTGATATGTTATGTGTTTTAGATTTGTTACTTTGCGCTACATTTTTATGTGATGCATTCATGATTTGAAAGTTTGTTTATGGTTTGAGAAAATTATGCGAAATTGTGAAATGTGAAAATTTTGGAATCTGTGAGAGAAATTTTGAGAAATAAGCAAATGAATGTTTCAACTCTGAAATGTTTTGAAATTGGTTATGATTAATTGGGAATGTATTATGAATTCTGGACATATGTATTGGATTAAGTTATGGTTTGGATTGTGTTTGGATGAATTTGATTGATTGTGAATTATTAAAGTGTTTTAAAAATAGGTTTGCGTTTGTGTATTCTGAGATCCCGGACGGAGGGTCCGGTTGATTTTGATGATTGTATGATTGATTGGGCATTTAGAAGTGTATTTTTGAACCATTTGCAGGTTTTGGGTTAGGTCAAAGGCAGCCGTTATGCTGTCGAAATTTCGTTAGATAATAAGTTGAAAATGAATAAAAATAATATTAAGATGTGTGATAATGGATTATGGGACTTATGATGGATAAAAAGTTTGTTATGAATTGAGAAATGGGTTAGGGACACTTCCCAAGAAAAAGGAAATTGTATGCTTGATTTGCATTAGTTTGAATAAAGATGAGAAAGAAAAAAAAATTATACCGGATTTGGATAGTCGAGGTTTCCAACGCGATCGTTTTTCTTCGATAATTGTTCTCGGATGTCGGATATGTTCTGCTTTGATTTGTCTCCGCCATATGGTTTGATTTATCCGATTTGTATTTTGCTTCCGTATTTTGGTATCCGTATCTGTTTCGCCTTTGATTGTAATCGTTCTGATTTGCTTCCTTCGATTCCGTATTCGATTTGCTTCCGCTTTGTTTATCGTTATCGAATTCAATTTATCCAATTTGAATTCGCCTCGGTCTTCGTATCCGTTCCTATTTTCCGGTTGGGATCCAGTTCCCGGATCGGGTCCCAACAGAGGGAGTTCATCACTCGGTTCAATAATGAAGCGGTCGAGGTCCCCGACCTCATTATCTCGTCAATGTTGGCAGCGCTTATGAACAACACGAGGGATGAGGAGTTCAAAAAGTCGTTAGCCCTCGATCAGCCTCGATCCGTTCAGGAAATAAGAAACAGGGCGGATAGGTACATTCAGCTCGAAGAAGTGCTGAAAAATACGAAGCGTCGGACGGATGATCGCTCGCCAAATGACAGAGCAAGTGGTTCGCTGGCGACAAAAGGCGGTGAGAGTGAGAAAGCCAACCGATCGACAAGGATATCGACAGGAGTTCACCCCGCTCAACAGGCGATATGCAGAAGTACTGGCGGCCATGAGAGCGGATGGGGAAACTATCCGAGAACCCGATAAGATGAAGACTCCCTCCAAGGATAGGAACCCCAATTTATATTGTCGTTTCCACAAAGAATGTCGGTCATGACACGGAAGATTGTTGGCAATTAAAAAGAGAAATCGAATTCCTCATACAAAGGGGAAGGTTAGGCCGATTTGTGAAGCACGAGCAAAATGCCAATCGAGATAACGAGCATAAGAGCGGTTGGCCCAACAACAGACGACAAAATTGGAGGCGGAATGATAGAAATGATGAAGGGAGGCAGAATGCGAATACAGGCGATCGACGAGAAGAGAGAGGACGATCAAGGGTAAGAGACGACAGAAACGCTGGGCAATAAGATGACCGCCCGATGAGGGTCATTAACATGATATTTGGTGGAAATGCAGCGGGGGGATCCACTGCTAAAGGAAGAAAGAGATATGTCAAACAAGTCGGCAGAGACTCGTCAACCAAAAGAAAGAGGGAGAACGACGGGATGATATCGTTCGACGAGTCTGACCTTGATGGTGTAAGTTGTCCTCATGATGACGCGCTTGTTGTAAATCTGAACATGGACGGTAACGAGGTGAAGCGGGTGATGATTGATACGGGCAGCTCGGTCAACCTGTTGTATTATGATGCCTTCAAGCAGATGGAGGTTCTCGAAGATCGACTACTGCCTATAGAAGGACCTATCAAATGGGTAACTGGAGCATCGGCCTATCCGTTTGCCCGGGTCTGTTTGAAAGTGAAGTTCGGGCAAAGGCCACGTCAAATTGAGAGGGACGTTGAATTCTTAATGGTGAAGTTTCAAGGGGCGTACAATGCGATAATTGGGCGAGCTACTCAAAACGCCCTTAGAGCGGTCGTCTCCACTTACTACCAAGCGATGAAATTCCCAACGCCCCATGGAATCGGTACTATCAGGGGTCAGCAGAGAATAGCTAGGGAGTGCTACTTAGCGGAAACAAAAACATTAGACGGGGCGGTAGTCCTGACGAGCTCTCTTGATGTGAGAGCCAATCAGGAGACGGATAGGATGAACCCAGTAGAAGAAACGCAGCGGGTGGTACTGGACGAAGCCGATCCCTCTAAATTCACAAATCTAGGTTCCGAGCTCCAGAAGGACCTAGTTAAAGAAATCACGGACTGTTTGGTAGAAAACAAATCGGTCTTCGCTTGGGTACCGAGCGACATGCCTGGAATTTCTCGATCGGTCGCATCGCACTCCCTCAGTATTCGACATGACTACAAGCTGATTAGACAAAAGAAACGATGGCATAGCAAAGAACGACAGGAGGTGATCGAGAAAGAGATAGAGAAATTGCTCGAAGCCGGGTTCATCCGAGAAGTCAAGTACCCTGAATGGCTCGCCAATGTGGTTTTAGTGAAAAAGAAGAACGGGAAGTGGAGGATGTGCATCGATTTCACCGACCTGAACAAAGCATGTCCAAAGGACAGCTTCCCCTTTCCCAAGATCGACCAGTTAGTAGACTCCACCTTCAGACATGAACTTTTGAGCTTCTTGGATGCTTTCTCGGGCTACCATCAAATTCAGATGAGTCTCGAAGACGAAGAAAAGGCTGCCTTTATAACCGAATAGGGCACATATTGCTATCAAGTAATGTCGTTCGGCTTGAAAAATACGGGGGCCACCTATCAGCGGCTCGTCATGGAAGTTTTTAAGAAACAGATCGGTCGGTCGGTCGAGCCTATGTGGATGATATGGTGGTCAAAAGTAAGACAGCCGTGGAGCATGTGGGAGATCTCAGAGAGGTTTTCCAGACCCTTAACAGATTTCAGATGAAGTTGAACCCAGAAAAATGCATCTTTGGTGTGGCATCAGGAAAATTCCTGGGGTTCATGATTACTCAGCGGGGGATTGAGGCTAATCTAGAGAAGATCGAAGCCATCATCCAAATGCCCTCGCCACAATGCTTGAAAGAAGTACAGATATTGACCGGTCGAATAGTCTCTCTGAGCAGGTTCGTTTCCAGATTGGGAGACAAGTGCCTCCCATTTTTCAAAAATTTAAGGAAAGCGAATGTAACCCAGTTCCAGTGGCCGGATGAATGCGAGAAGGCTTTTCAACACTTGAAGCAATATTTGTCTAGCCCACCTATCCTGCAAAGCCCGGTTGAGGGGGAGAATCTGATTTTATATTTGGCAGTTACAGAAGGGTCGATCAGCGCAGTACTTGTTCGATCGGAGGGAAATGAGCAACGCCCGATCTACTACGTCAGTAAGGTGTTAACCGGACCAGAAACGCAGTATGCGCCTATAGAAAAACTAGCCCTCTCCTTGATAACGGCGGCTCGGAAGCTAAGACCTTACTTCCAAAGTCATACCATCGAGGTATGGACTGACCAATCCCTCAAGCAGTGCCTTCAAAAGCCCGAAATCTCGGGTCGACTAATAAAGTGGGCGGTAGAGCTAGGGGAGTTCGACATACAATATAAGCCTCGGATGACGATCAAGGCACAGGTGTTGGCAGACATCATTGTAGAAATGAGCCAGCCTAGCTCGCAGGATAAGCAATACCCTTCCTGGAGCTTATTCGTCGACGGGTCGTCTAATGCTGAGGGATGCGGAGCAGGAGTAGTATTGGTTAGCTCGCATTTGGAAGAAAAGGTGGAATATACCCTTCGGCTAGAATTCAAGGCCTCTAATAACGAGGCAGAATACGAGGCTCTGATAGTCGGCCTCCAATTGGCTAGGGAAATGGAGGTAAAGCATCTCAAGGTGTATAGCGATAGCCAAGTAGTGGTCGGTCAAGTCACCGGGCAGTATGAAGCAAAGGGGAACAGCATGATCAAGTACCTAGAGCTAGTAAAGCAGGAGTTAAATAATTTTGAGCAGTATTCAATCAGTAGAATAGAACAAGCTTGAAATGCTAAGGCGGATGCGCTCTCCAAAATGGCTTCCGATCGAGATGCCAGAAATAACGTTCTGGTCGAGCGACTAGACCGGCCTAGCATCTAGAAAGCCAAGGAAGTTCTCGACGTAAATACTGGTCGATCGAGATGGATGGAGCAAATCAGACGATATCTCCTAGAAGGAACACAACCAGAAGAGACCTCGGAGGCCAAGAAACTGAGAATAAAGGTAGCCGAGTATGCGATCGTTAATGGCACCCTATACAAGCGATCTTATGATTGGCCACTGCTGCGATGCTTGAGCGAAGAAGAGGCAGAACAAGCAATGGCCGAAGTCCACGAAGGAATGTGTGGAAACCATGTAGGAGGCAGAATGTTGGCTCATAGGCTGATCAGACAGGGGTACTACTGGCCGACAATGAGGAAAGATTGCCAGGAGAAGGTCGACCGATGTGAGGCTTGCCAGAAAAACAGTAGCCTATCTCACCAGCCAACTAAGAGGATGCAAATCGTAAGTCATCCTATCCCCTTTGCTTAATGAGGAATGGATATACTGGGGCCTTTCCCTCTCGGTGCTGGACAGAAAAAATTCTTGGTAGTGGCAGTAGAGTACTTCACTAAATGGGTAGAAGTAGAAGCGGTCGCTATAATCACCGAGCAGAAGGTGGAAAACTTCGTGAAGAAAAATATACTATATCGCTTCGGGATGCCTATGGTGCTGGTTACGGACAATGGTCGACAATTTGATAACGAGAAGTTCAGAGATTTCTGTGATCGGTTAAAGATAAGGCTGCAGTTGACCTCAGTAGCTCATTCCCAAATCAACGGTCTCGCAGAAAATACCAACAAAAAGATAATGAGCGCTCTCAAGAAGCGCCTAGACGGCCGAAAGACCTGGGTGGAAGAACTAGATTTAGTGTTGTGGGCATATAGAACCACACCAAACGGAGCCATAGGGGAAACCCCTTTCAGAATGACCTTCGGGGCAGAGGCCCTAGTTCTAGTAGAAGTGGTGTTGCATAACCAAAGGGTGTCGAGCTACGAAGAAGAGCGGAATAATGAAGCCCGCCGAGCAGAACTCGTACTTCTTAGTGAAGACAGGGATAGGGCAGCTGCTCGTTTTGGAAGCCGTCAGGCAGAAAGCCACAAAGTTCTGCAACCAGAGAGTAAAGTCGAGCGACGTAAAGGTCAGGGGTACGCCCTGCGAAAAGTTGAGGCGGCTGGGAAACACCCCGGAAAGCTCAGAAAGGCATGGGAAGGACCCTATCAGGTGATCAAGCAAGCCGGGCATGGCTCTTACATCCTACGCGATGCGAATGGGAAATCTCTACCGAGGCCATGGAACTCTCGAAACCTGAAGGCGTTCTACCAGTAGATAAGTTTTATTTTAGCTAATGTTTGTTCATTACTGTTTTTGTACAAAACCTATGGGTACCTTTTTCCTGTCCCTGCCAGACAGGTTTTTTAACGGCCCACACCCACATTATCGTTAATAAAGGGGTTTTTGGATTTCCTGGCAAGAAAAAATTTCATTATATTTGGCAAAGCGCAGAAAATCCCATCGACCATCGCTCGGCCTCGACACAGATCGACTACGGTCGATCGGTCGCCAAGACAAGATCCTTGGGACCATCGCTCGGCCTCGACACAGATTGACTACGATCGATCGGTCGGTCGCCAAGACAAGATCCTTGGGACCATCGCTCGGCCTCGACACAGATCGACTACGGTCGGTCGGTCGCCAAGACAAGATCCTTGGGACCATCGCTCGGCCTCGAAATAGATCGACTACGGTCTGTCGATCGCCAAGACAAGATCCTTGGGACCATCGCTCGGTCTCGACACAGATCGACTACGGTAGGTCGGTCGCCAAGATAAGATTTTTGGGACCATCGCTCGGCCTCGACACAGATCGACTACGGCCAGTCGGTCGCCAAGACAAGATCCTTAGGACCACAGCTCGGCCTCGACTACCGATCGACCAAGTTACCAAGATAAGATCCTTGGAACTGTCGATCGACCTCGCCATCACTCGGCCGGGTCGCCAAGACAAGATCCTTGGGACCTCGGTTCGGCCACAACTATAGACCGACCTCGATGTCGGTCGGCCATGAACAACTTTATCAAATCCTACTATAGATCGAAAATAAAGAACACAAACATTGAAGATGACGTCGAAATAATGAAAGACAAAAATAAGAATTTCATTTCTTGGAATCGGTCCTGGCCATAAGCCCGACCAGGTGAGCTCTAAAAGTCAGCAGAAGGAGAACTACGAACAGCCGAGGGGGCAAGAGAAGCCTCGGAGGTCGGAGGACGCACAGGAGAAACCCCAGAAGTTGACGGAGCAATCGGGGCAGGAGCAGGGACTAAAGAAGCAACTGGAGGAATACCCTCATGAGAAAGCTCTTCCTCCTTAGAGCTAAGATCCAGCTCTTCATCCGGAACAAAGGCCCGTTCTCCTTCGGCCCTCTCCCTCATACCCTCCAAAGAAAGGCCGAGAGCTGCGGGAAGAAGCGGCTCGGCGTACTCTTCAAATGAAGGACACTCCGACCCTGAGGAACGTGAATCTCGTGGCACTTCTTCAGGAGCGAGAGGGTTAAATCACAGGCAAGCTCTAAACACTCTTTGTTCAGAAACTGCCTTTTCCACCGTTTTATCACATCGATCCTCTGCCCCTTGATAGAACCCCGCAACTTCTGCAATGTGTCCTCAGCCCAATTTCTGCCCTCTACCGCCGAGTGACAATCTTCGAGATATTTCTTACTAAGCTCCCGCTCCTTCTCCACCTTCTTCTTCAGCTCGTCATTCGCTACAACCAGCTGGCTCCTCTCCTCCTCCCCCGTAGCCAATTGAGCCCTCAAAACGCTCGTCGTTTCCTTCCAGGATTTCTTCTCCTCCTCCAAGGAAGAGTTTTGAGCCTGGAAGAGGTCTCTCCCCTCCTTCACCTCCGAAAGCTCGTCCTTCAAAGCCTTCATCTGCTCATGGAGGCCCTGGACTTCCTGGTCCAGAGTCTCCAGACGCTGCACCACTGCGAAGGACATCACCGCACTCCGTATACCACTAGGAACGAGTTGAGACCCCAACTCCAGATTACTCTTCTTGTCCATGGTCTACTCATCCACGGGGGGAGTAATCCTCTCGGCAATATGGCGGGACACTTCGATGTCCCCGATCGAGGCAGTTTTGGCCAGCTTGATTGCAGATTCCCACTGCTCGACGTTAGTTGCACAACCTTTCCCCTTGCCTTTCTTCTCCTTCGCCTTCCTGCCTTGACTTGGCAGGCCGGACGGTAGATCACCGAGCCGGATCAATCTCTTCCTCTTAAGAGGAGGCTCCACTTCCTCCTCCTCCTTCTCTGTCAGAATCGCTCGGCCCGCGCGAGCCGGCACTATTGGCAACGACGCCGACACAACAGGACGACCTTCAGCAGGTAGAAGATCCGGCAACACAGTGGAATGGCCCAGCTCCACTGGCAGAGTGACGCCTTCACCAGTCTCCGCCTCTCTCCTCTTTTTCCTCTGTTCGACTTGCCTCTTGGACTTAGAGGGTTGGGAGGACCCGGCGAAATCTTCTATCCTCACCATGGCTGCACAACAATAAAACGAATCAGAAAGCGAAACCAATGCTTAAAAAGATAACAAATAACTCAACCACGAAGGGTCAACCAGACGGGGCGGTCTCCTCTCCTAGCCCGCTAATTCGTGGCGGGGGGACGAGTAAAAAGGAATCGACCGAAGCTCCCCTAAAATATCCCTGGACGAGCCGAGCGAAATCGTATCGGCCGAGCTCCTTTATAGGCCCGACCACCTCCCACCCCTCTCTACTAAGGGATATGTTCGACACGTCGTTCCACTGCTCGGCCAAAGGATACCTCCATGGCCGGTACTCGAAGGAGGATCCTGGGGGTTTCACAAAGAAGTACTTAGTTCGCCAAGAAGAGACTTTCGAAGCTGTTCCGGCTGGGCGATACCGGACGTCTCTATACTGCAGAGAGGGGATCCCAGCACCAGAGCTCGGACTCTGGCTCATCCTCAAAAAGTGACGCAAAATGCCAACAGAGGGCGAATGACCGAATTGATGGCACAGTAATGCCAGACCATTAATAAACCTCCAGCTAATCGGAGAAATTTGGCTTGGCATCAGCTGATAGGCCACGCACACCTCATCGACGATCGGGGCGTATGGAAGCCTCATACCACCAACCGAGAAAAAACTATCGGAAACGGCAAAATACCCACTCAAGTTACTGTGGATTCGCTCGTTCCCCAAAGCCAGCCGGGGTCCCCAGGAGGTGGGGATGTTATATCTAAGTATTAACCGATTCAACTCCCCCACGGTCATCGTCGATTCATTTCTCGGCGACGCCTCCACAACCAACCCATCCTTCCTTTCTCTCGTCGATATTTCTTCAACACCTTCCACCATACTCCTAGAACTGGCCGTCGACATGCTTACCAAGAAGAGAACCTTTGAAAAGAAAACTTTAGAGGAGGAGATGAAGAAAAAGAACGTACCTATTTAGTGATTTGAGAGGGGGAAATCGAACGACGGTTGAAGGAAATTTCCGAGAACTGAAAGCAAGAAAGGGCAAATGAAAGCAGAGTGGAAGCAAAGAACGAAACAAACGTGAAGAAAACCCGCAGTATATTGATCCTGAGTACTTATAGAAGATCGGTCGAGCGGAAGTCCCAATCAAAGCGCCATGCGTGGAGGAAATCCGAACAAGCTCGGACACGCGGCAGAATCCGAGCCAAGGAGAATTAGGGTTATTCAAAATACGGAGCGGCGCAACAGTTGAAAGGACGCGCATGACAGCTACACAACGGTTACAAGGACGATACGTTTCAAATTCTGAAAAGGTGTCAGAGGGCACGCGCCGTCAAACAATAAATGTTCCAAGTACTTTCACGCGCTCACTAATGATGACCATCCGATCTGCGTTGGCGCGAGCTATCATGCAATAAGTGCCGATGCCAACCGATTGGGGCACTCAGTCGACCGATCCCAATACGAGCAGTCACGCAATGCCCGTCGATATCCGATCGATCGAACCTACCCCGAGCTGTCCCATGGACGAGCTACAATGCCAATATCCGACCGATCGAGCCTACCCCAAGCTATCTTACGGACGAGCTGCAAGATCGCAGACGAGCAACAAGACCCCAACATACTCCTTCGACCCTTCTCTTCGCTCAGACTCGAGGAGTAGGGGGCTTATAGTCGGGTCGGTCGTGCTGGGCCCGAACCCAGTCATAACGACGTGTGGGCCGATCGGTCCAATCTTCAAATATCAGTCTCATACCTACGCCAGGCCCACTCCCACGCTCTCCATGGCCCGTTTGCAGGTGAGAGTTTCCCATGCACACGTAAAAACTTAAACCTAGCTACAGCTCCATATATAAAGTACAACTTTGCCATAACAGAGGTACGTAATCACAGCCCTAGTTCTTTCCTCTCACAGAAAACCTACCTTCATCAAAAAAGACTGACTTGAGCGTCGGAGGGGCTAATCGGGACACAACTCCCGATGTGCCTTCTTTGTTTTTTAGGAACCTTCACGTCGAAGCTACCATAAAAAGCAACCAACTCCATGGATCTAAACGGTAACGTTCAGTTCCGCCAGAATCCGGCAAAACCAATTATATTCCTTAAATAAAAGTGTGATGGGAAATTAACTTAACTATGGAGAATATATGTATCATTTCTTTTAAGGTTCATGCCTATGAATTAAGATTGAACTATATATAGTTAAACATGAGTTTTACGTACTTAGAGTTCAACATGCATTAAGAGAATTTCAAGCTGTTAATTAATTGAAAGGTTCTAAACGAAATGAACTAACCAATAACTTTGGTAGGGTATCGCCATTACTGTGGAACAAGTTCTTAAACGACTATCCAAAACTAAAAATTCAAGCTTTAAATGAGAGGGAGAATGTGAACGATAATTTGGTAGGTTAATGCCATTATTAGTTGTTTTTAGCTCTGGTACAAATAAGCATAAGACGTAGATATAAGCCTCTTTCTCTGAAACAAAGACAGAAAAAACAAATATTAGTCGTAACTATAAAAAGAAATATGTCTATTCATAGCCTTCTTCATCAAATGACTCTTCATAGTCTTCATCATCTACTCTTCATAGTCTTCATCATCTGACTCTTCCTAGCCTTCTTCGTCAACTCTTCATAGTCTTCATCATCTGACTCTTCCTAGCCTTCTTCGTCAACTCTTCATAGTCTTCATCATCTGACTCTTCCTAGTCTTCTTCGTCAAGAATCTCTATTTCACCTTCCTCCTGAAATCAAATATTCAATTATTGAAGTATTATTTCTAATGGTCAATAGATAATGCAAAATCTAAAAATGATTGTAATACAAATCTTACCTCATCAAGCACACATCCAATATGAGCAGTGTAGTAGCATTTCTTGCAATAATAAGCAACATGTTTTGGATTCCTCAAATTCTCACAACCATGACAGTAATATTCATCTCGTCCTTCTTCATTAATTGAATTCATTAAAGTAAGGGGATGGACATGGCACACGCTCTTAACATTCTTTGGTATTAACATGCACTCAATGTGTAGGTTGATACGACAATCCAAACAATGATAAAAAAAAATGCATTGCAATCTTGGGCACAATGTTTGCACTTATATAATTGTCTAGGCTTTATATCTTCAGCCACAAAGCAGAAAAGTTTGTGCTCATGACACTTATGTTGAAGACCAGATGTTAGGTACTTGACACATTTTATATCAAGTGCAAAATCACCTTCTGCACACTCATAACCAATATTTGAAGAATTTGAGCAAGCTTTGCAAAAAAAAAAATTCCGTCCTTAAAGTGCAGGGGATGTTGGATGTGAAAGGGATGTTGAATATACTGGGGTTGGAGTTCGTGAAAGCAGGATTCATGAAGAAAAAAGTCACATGAATAACAACAGTAAGTTGGACCTGAAATTAGAAGCCAACATACTGAGCAATCAACCTCGAGTTTCTCAGGAATAAAGGCATATCTAAGTTTATGGTTGTGGGAGAAATGTGAAAATCCAACTTTACTACCATTATCATTCAACTTTTGGTAATGGTTGCCAGTGGAAGGGATTCCTTGAGCACACATCCTGTCGAGGGAAAAATTACATTGTTCACACTGGTAACACATGTCACTTTCATGGTAGACTTGACATCCATCACATATAAATGTTTTGAGAAACCCTCCTCCTTGGATAGAAAGAGGGTGTTCATGAAGATTGTGTTTTATTTTGGAGGGCAATTTTGCACATTCCTTATGCAAATAAATTTGACAGAACGAGCATTTATAGCGTGGACTCTTCACAAACTCTTTACATAGATAGCAGAAGAAGTAAGTTGTATCTTCAAAATAGTTCAAAATATGATCGTTAAATTTGTCTTTAATCTGCATAAAGGGAAAAAAAAAAGAGAAATATAAGTTTAAGTTAATTATAATAAACATTTTTCATAATTAATATTATTCTTTTTAACATATCTTCTATCATTTTAATTTTATCAAAAGAGTTCTTGTGCATGATATTATTTAGTTAGATATATCATTTTTATGTTATTTTATAATCTATAATATTATAAATCAATGCATTGTAATTAATATGAATTTTAAATTTAATATATTTATTTTATATTATAATTTAATAATTGATAAAATATGAGAACTTGTATATATTTAATTAATTACATCACTTTTATAAAATTGATATTGTCGAAAATTATTTTAAAACATAGTTCAATACTAAAAGATAATAATATAAAAGAAAATTGATTTATGAAACTAAAAGAATACCAAACAGATTTGTATCTATATTATTGATAGTTTAAAGTAGTAGTTTAATATACTTTTTGCATTGAATTCACATTTTTTATTCAATTTATTATATAAATGACTAGTAATTTTTTGTGCCTATAATACCATATTAAAATGTTGTAGTCATTTATAAATACTTACCAGGAGTTGCCTCATGCACCGTGGACTAACTGAACGATTAGACAAGTTAGGGAGCTTTTCAAGGTTATTACCTTCTTCGTCATCTTCCTTTGCTACGTAGTTCTGCTCAATTTCAGTTGACTACACAATACAACAAGCAAAAGCAAAAAAGATGATAAAATAGTTGAATAAGACAAGGATCTTAAATAAAATAGAAAAATTAAAGAAGTTAAATTTTACCCCGGTTGATAATACACATTCAATGTGAGCTGTGAAAATATGACCCGTATTAACACACTGTTGACATGAATAAGCATGATATCTTGGATTCTTCTTGTTCTCGCAAGTATAGCAATAATACTGATCTTTAGATTCGTCAATGTCATCCTCTGTTAATGGATCCATGAGAGTTAAAGGATGAATGTGAGAATAATGCTTCACTTCTTTTGGAATTTCAATGCATTCCATATGAAAATATGCCTTGCATTCCAAACAAATGTAGAGTGGTCCCTCGCGATCCTTACTACAAATGTTGCATACAAATTTTCTCCGATTTGGTGCCACAAAGTAATAGAGATCGTGTTTGTGGTACTCTTTATTCCTGAGTGCAGATATTACCCCCAAATGATTGATGACACATTTGGCATCAAGCACAAAGGAAGGACACAAATGACATCGGTAGCTCGCCGACTTTCCATCACTGCTGCCGCCACAAGCTGCGCATTTCCCGTAATGATATTCGGGGAAAAGATTGTGAAAAGGGTGAAAAGGGTGTTGTATCATTCGTGGCAGTTCCGCACAGGATTTATGCAAATACACTGAACATTCAAGGCAACCATAACTTGGGACTGAAAGTCGCAATCTGCATCCTTCACAATCTAGAACGTGCAAAAGGTGATTAATAGTATAATTGAAGAAACTTAGCAGATGTAGATCATGGCTAAAATGCCTAATTTGGGTCTTCACCTCATTTCCAATTGATTTTTGAATCGCAGCTTCTCTGAAAAAGGTACATTTGAAATCAATTTTGAAGTCGCATTCTTTGCAACTTGCCATAAAACCGCCACTGCACAAATCTCTGCACTGATCACAGATGAACTTCTTACAACCATATTCAACGCGAGTGGCAAGGGTGTTGTACTTCACATTCTTTTTGGGTAATTTCTACGCATCTCTTATGAAGGTAGAAATCACAGCGAAAGCAACAATACGCTAGATCCACTATTTCCCTTTCACATAGTCTGCAAGTGCAAGTAGTCGATTTCTTTATGGATCTGGAATTGACAAGGAAGAGCGTATGAAGATGACTGTCATGGGAAATCTGAGTTTTTGTATCTGGAGAAAGTGATGCTGTGATTTGTTGGAGGTCATCGTTATCTGGTGAAAAAGCGCATTTGTAATCCAGCTTCAACCCGCATTCTGAGCATTCATAATAATTACGAGTTCTTATGAAATTCCCGCAACGATAACAATGAGCAAAGCAGACCTTTTTAGATTGAAGGGTTAGAGAATGATGATGTTGAAAGTGTAGGGGCTGAGCTCGTATCTCACGAGGTAAAGAAGCACAGAATTTGTGAACCCAGATATCACCACAAATTTCACAGAAATATGCAGGACCATTATCCACGATTTCAGAGCAGACACAGCACTCAGGATAGTCTTCTTCATCATCAAACTCTGCATAGTCTTCTTCATCATCAAACTCTGCATAGTCTTCCTCATCATCAAACTCTGCATAGTCTTCTTCATCATCTACCTTTCTTCCATTTCTTTCATCTCGTTTGAAAAACTTGAGCAAAATATGGGAGAAATTCTCCTCGTTTTGATCACAAAGCGTCAAGACGTGATGATGCTGAAATTGAATCTCCATTATCAGAAGTTCAAACTGATTGTGATTGATGAGAAGGGGAAAGAAAGTAGAAGGGTTTACAATGGGGAAAGTTATCTCTTTCAAAGCAAAATCTGATGCAATAAAATAGAAATATACAAAGCTTTTAACGCATGGAATCCATATACTATTCCATGTTCATATCATCATTACTTTATGTTACATAAGTCTTTCTTTAATAGTTTTCCAAAAGACTCTGCCAGTCTAACGAGTGAATTCCGGATTGTGTCTGGATTCGTTGAACTTAATCAATTCAAGGAACATGCAAATATTAAGAAGTGTATATTTTAAAATAAATTATTGAAATAAAAATAAATTAGTCCACGTATATAATAATATATTGTATAATTTATTTACATTTTACAATATTTTTATTAAAAATTCATAAATATGCGAGCTGTTTAATATTGCATTATATGGCTTGAAGGTCTAATATAATAATAATGATAAAATTAATCAATTTTTAATTTAATTTAATTTTATAATTTATAAATTAATTAAAATTTTAATAAATTAACTAATTTTTAAACTTTACGTTTTTATCTTTAATTTTATTAAAAATTAAAATTAAAATATTAAAATCAAAAGAAAAAAATCAAAGTAAAACCAAAATAAGTGTCCTTCTTTTCTTTATAATTTTAATTTTAACTTTTAATAAAATTAATAGTGGTATAATTAAA